>ML310975.1:8690-60177 GCA_005239505.1 Nicotiana paniculata
ACACACACATTTTACTTTTACAAAGTTCATAACAAATTCAAGTGCTCACGAGAGGTAAAATGTTCAAATAGATGGTCAATCCAAAGAAATGGGTAAAGATTGTAATGTGGTTACCAAAGAAATAAGATTATAGGATCAAAGGGTTTAACTAAGATACATAACAATTAGGTGCGTAAAAGCATATAACTGACTCAATAAATAAATGCTTATATTCCTTTCAAGACTGAATAAAACTACCATTTCGCTTTGCCAACACACGGGGCAAGTTCTAGATATAAAATGCAATGCACAGAATAACAAAAAATCTCACACACACATGGCACTTATTGACTCAGGATCGGCCTCAACAAGACATTCTAGTCAAAGCAGTTAAGCAAAGTTAAGATCATACAATTTAAGGTACTTATACAAGAGTCAAAAACTGAGCCTAAGCGTCACAATTAAAGCACTTACTATTCTCAAAACATAATAAAATCAAGAGATATTGCTTTCATTTATCACAACAACACAATATTTTCTACTCCTAAGAAAAGAAAAGAAAATTAACTACACCCGATTCAAATAAAGACCCTTGGAAAAGAACCGCGACATAAAGAAAACCCAAGGGGAGTCATTACACTACCTAACAAAAGAAAAAAATAAAACAAAATATTTTTGTTATTTTCCTTCGACTTTAACTCCTCAAGAAACCTGTCGATGATATCCGTTATCGGAAAAAATTGAAAACTTTAAAACTTTTTTTTTCCAACTTTTTCTATCTCTAACTCCTACAACTAACAAAAAACTAATATACATACATACATACATACATACATACAAATATCCCCACCCCATACTTTAAATTGTGGCATGTCCACATGGCACACAATTAAAAAGTATAAGGTAAAGGAAACTTCCCTGGACATCTAGTCGGGGTCTGAGTCGAAAACGGGCTCCATTCCTCGCGCCCGAACTAATGCACATATCCATGCGAAAATTTTTTTCTCGGTCTTCTTTAGGTACACCCACCACTTAGCTTTCTTGCTCACTGCAGTGTTCTCTTTCGAGCCCTTTGTTAAATTTAAATTTAGGTTTCAATGATGACAACCTATCTACATTGATTGCAGAAATCAAGGTATCAGCAAAAGGAAATAAATTTTTCAAAGAAGCTAATGATGTCTAACCAAAGGAGATGATGCTGAATCAAAGGACAAGAAGCCATAAAAAAGGAAACCAAATCTGCCTTGCCTCTCAGTCTCAATAAAATGAGATCAAGACTATCAAACAAGTAAATACATCGAGTGAAGATCAAAGAATATCCGGGATCTTCAATCAACAAAGTCGAAGGCTCAAATATCTCCATAAAATAAGGACGTGACAAGGAAAGTCATGAACGAATCTAGCCCATCTCAAGTGCAGGATCCTAGAGGCACCCCTTGGGTCAAATCTCTTAGAGGATTCTGTGCTTAATCAAGATAAATTGCAATAGCTCTCAAACTCTCATGTAAGAAGACTTCTTAGTTCATAAAGAAGACTTGCGCCACTACAAACATTGTCTTCTAAGTCTCTCTACTTCTTAGCATAAGCAGTGTATTCTTCAGTTTACCAGTGTCATAAAAGAAAGGAAGAGTTAGAACACAAAAGAGAGTCGTGTCAACATTCAGAATATATAGTTGCTAAACTTTGTCGGTGGTGAACGAGTTAAAACCATCATTGCTGTAATTATTTTCAAGATCTAAGAGAACTCTTGTGATCTAATAAAATCTGGACGTAAGTACCACACCAATATAATTTTTTTTGCATGTTGTTCTATTTAATATTCACTTTTCTTATCTCTATCTCCATACTGTACAAGACCTAATCGACTAAACTCATCCTTAGTCAACTAATTTTTAATAGACCACAATCCCCCATCCCTCCCTCTTGTACTTTCAATTTGTATCAGATCCAGGCTCACAAACTTTACTTAACAGCTAGTGAGAAAAAGATCATGGGATCTAACACTATCGTTGGTGCACTATTTCAAGAAGAAACTTCTCAGGTTCGACCTCCCTACTTCAACGGACAACACTTCTCTCATTGGAAGGTTCGTATGGAAACATATACAATGTCATATGAAATCAAAGTTTGGCGTGTAATAAAAAAGGGAAATCTTCTAATTCCACCAAAGAACGATGCAAATGGTCAAGTTATCGTATCAACTGATCCACTTGACTTAGATGATTACACTAACGAACAAGTTATTTTCATAACAGTGAATGCCAAAGCAAAAAATCTACTATATAATGCTATCAGTGGAGAAGAGTATGAAAAGGTTTCAAGTTGTGAAGCTGCTAAAGAAATATGGGATAAATTGGAGGCCACATATGAAGGATCCAACTAGGTGAAAGAAACAAGAATCAATCTTCTAGTTCGCGACTATGAGCTATTTCAAATGAAGGATGTAGAATCAGGGGAAGAGATGTTCTCCAGATTCAGAAAAATCCTTGGGGATCTGAAATCTTTTGGCAGACCAATTAAAAGTGAAGAACATGTCAGAAAATTTCTTAGAAGTCTATCCAAAATTTGGCAGCCAAAGGTCATCGCCCTAGAATGTCAGGAACTTGACAAAATGTCCTATGATGAACTTAGAGGCGATCTAATTGCCTTTGAGAAAACTTACTTGGATAGGAAAATTCAACAAGAAAAGAAGAAAATAGTTGCTTTTAAAGAAACTGTGGCTGAACCAGAAAATGAAGAGGAAGAAGAAGGGGGAGAACAAGATGAAAACAAAGCCATGCTTTTTCAAGTTGTAACAAGCATGATGAGGAAAAACAGAAATAGCTAAAGAGGGAAGTCAAACTTCAGAAAAGGAAGGAGACATAATGAAACTGATAAAAATGATGGAAGGTGCTATGAATGTGGAAAATTTGGACACATTCAAGCTGATTGTCCTGAACTGAAGAAGAAGCTCAGCAAAAATATGCAAAAGAAGAAATCCTTTGGAGATTGGAGTGATGAAGAAGAATCTGACCATGAAGAAAATACAAATATGTGTTTCATGGCTATTGATGAAAATGAAGATTCAATGGAGCTTGGGCTGATGGCAGATGAAGTAGAATATGAGGAAGAAAACCCAAATGAACTTGGCCTTATGGAAGACGAGGGAACTAGTGAGGTACATCTTCCTACATGTCCCAAATTTTTTGAAATTCAAGAATTTGTTGATATTGCTCTTGCAGATATTGAAAGAGTTCTCAATGAACCCAGACGGATCAAAAGATAAAAGAAAGACTGGGATTTAAAGATGGAATTCTGTGAAATTGAGCGTGAAATGCTTCAAGATGAAGTAAATGAACTTCAACTTCAACTTAATGGATTGCAAAAATTCACCAGTCATAGTTCTGTCAAATCAAATCAGACTACTCCTCATAATTCTAGAAAATCTCATGCATGCTCCTTTTGTGGTAAAAATGGTCACAATACTAACCAATGCTGGAACAAAATCATAGCAGTATGAGGCTCTGAAAATCCCAGTAATCCATCATGTTTTATGTGGAAAACGTGATCACACCTCTAAAATCGTTGCAGATTCAAGGATAACAGGAAATGGGTCAGGCGACCTAAATCCTCTAATCAAATTAACACTCAAAAATCTAACCATTCAGGACCCAAGAAGGCTTGGGTACCTAACAACAAGTAATTTTGTTTTGCAGGAACACCGCAAGAAGAATCGAAAAGGAAAATGGTATCTCGACAGCGCATGTTCCAGACATATGACTGGTGGCAAACAATTGTTCAAAACAGTCACCAAACTAGATGGAGGAACAATTAACTTTGGAGATAAATCAAAAGGTAATGTAACTGGAGTTGGAAAAGTTCCTCTGAGCTAAACATGTAATGTAGACGAAGTATACCTGGTTGATGAACTTGGTTACAATCTTCTCACTATTAGTCAACTATGTGATAATGACTATGGGGTTCGCTTTAAGGAACACGGTTGGTTTATAGAAGACGAATCAGGTAAGGTCATTCTCTGGGTTAATGGAGACGTGAATTTCTATACTATTAGCAATATAGATAATCTTGGGGATCAAATTTGTCTTGCTTCTATGATTGATGATTCCTGGGTCTGGCATAGAAAGCTTGGTCATGCTAGCATGCATACTATTCAAAAACTTCTAAACATGATCTTGTCATTGGTCTTCCAAAACTAGATTTTTCAAAAGATCATATTTGCGATGCATGTCAACTAGGTAAACAAACTCGATCATCTTTCAAAATCTAAAACATTGTTTCTACCTCTAAATTTCTTCAACTATTGCATATGGATTTATTTGGTCCAACTAGAACTGCTAGTATAGGTGGTAGAAAATATGCTTTTGTTATTGTGGATGATTCTTCTCGATTTACATGGGTTATGTTTTTAAGTTATAAAGATGAAGCTCTACGAAATTTTGAAGTATTTTGTAAGAAGGTTCAACGAGAAAACGGGTACTACATTTCCACAATCAGAAGTGATCATAGAGGAGAATTTGAAAGCAGAGCTTTTGAAAATTTTTGCAATGCCAAGGAATCTCTCAGAACTTCTCTTCACCAAGGTCACCACAACATAATGGTGTGGTAGAACATAAAAATAGAACTTTACAGGACATGGCAAGAACCATGATTGTGGAGAATTCTCTACCTCACGATTTCTAGGAAAAAGCTGTGAGCACAACATGTCATATCATCAATAGGTGTCTGATTCGACCAATTCTTAAAAAGACTCCATATGAACTATGGAATGGTAAGAAACCCAACATCGGCTATTTTCACCCTTCTGGATGAAAATGCTTCATTCACAACAATGGAAAGGACAATATGGGTAAGTTTGATCCTAAAAGTGACGAAGGTATATTTCTTGGATACTCTCCCTCAAGTAGAGAATATACGTTTTATAATAAAAGAACCTTATGCATTGAAGAATCAATTCTTGTTGTTTTTGTTGATATTAATCCTCTCTCAAGGAATGAAAAACTTCCTGAAGATGAGGAATTTTTGTCCCTAAGTCTGTTGTTGTAGGAAAAGATCATCAAAATGAGTCAACTGGTCAGCAAACTCAGTTAACTGAAGAGTATATTCAAGATCACGAATCTTCCCCAATAGATCAGTCGATTAATGTGGAAAGAGAACCTTCCCCAAACCCTCCAAATGAATGGAAAAGTGAACCTGGTTATCCTCACAAATTCATTATCGGAGATCCACAGGAAGGAATCACTACCAGAAGATCACAAAAGCTCAAACCACATATGGCTCTAATTTCTCAACATGAGCCAAAAAAAGTGGATGAAGCACTGAAAGATGTTCACTGGATCAAAGCAATGAAAGATGTACTTGATCAGTTTGAAAGAAATAAAGTGTGGGAACTGGTTCCAAAACCTTCAAATTCATCTATTGTAGGAACAAAATGGGTGTTCAGAAATAAGTTGAATGAATCTGGACAAGTAGTTTGAAATAAAGTGTCACGACCCAAAATCCATTAAGGTCGTGATGGCGCCGGACCCCACTGTCAGGCAAGCCAACACTTAATAATAAATACAATCTTTATTTTCAAATTCTTGAAGTCATTCCTTTTTCATTTTCTTAAATAATAATTAGCGAACTTTCACTGAGTAAACAATAATATCTTTAGAAAATTTAAATAGTGAATAAATCCCATAATTATCCCAGAACCCGGTGTCACAAGTGCATGAGCAAATTTTCTAGGAATTATACATGTACTAAAATACTTGTACGGAATACAAACTGGACAAGGAATTTAAAATAAAATACAATACATCTGAGGAAGACTTTGCCGACTGCGGGTCATCTCCGGATGGTGCAGCTCGTCTAAGTCTCCAAGTCAGTCACATCACTGCGTCAAGCAGGGCCACTATCTATGAATGTACCTGTGCAATAAAAAAGCACATCAACTATAGCATGAATACGAAAACAACGTGTACACAGTAAGTATCCCGCCTAACCTCGAAGAGGTAGTGATGAGAGGTCGAATTTGACACTTGCTAGAGGTCAATTTAATGCAATCAAGGGTGACACTAGGCATGAATATCATAGGCAATTTAATATGTTGTGATAGGAAATAACAACTTCTTTCACATTTAAGATTTCAAATCTTTGTTATGTAAATTGAAAATTTATAATTCTCAGGCCAGTAAACAGGTATAAATCACAGAAAGTACGCAGCAATTATCATGCGCAAGAAATGCCGAGGGTCGAACGACGCGGACCAACAATAATAAAATGTGCACTGCCGAAGGGTCGAACGGCTCGAACCACAGATGCATCTATTACCCCGCTCGCGAATCGATCATGCGACGCGATCATATATAAATAATAGAGTTACCGTGCTCACAATTCATACATGCGACTCAGGTTCTCATAAATACAGATATTCACACAATAAACTCACATTTTATCAGGAAAACAGTTACTCAAGGAAGTGATAAAATTCTCTTTTAATGGACACGAAGATGGTACTTAAATCCTTTCTGGAAATTCATTTGCCAAATTCGATAAGGTTTGAATATTATAAATTTATCAGTAAGGTTACAAGTTCGGCAAATAAAACATGCTTTATCAGGAAAATAATTATCCCAGGAAAATCAATTCTCTTTCTAGATGATTAAGGAAGATAAACTTCAACCTTCTTAGGTATTCAGCTACTAATTCAATAATTTAACGGTCTAATTTTATTAGCAAAATTACAAGTACAACAAGTAAAGCATGCTAGTGGGTCCTAGACTACCAAGACACAAGCATTATAGTAGCTACGCACGGACTCCTGTCACCTTGTGCGTACGTAGCCCCCACAAATAGTAGCACATATTCAATTAGTTCACCTATGGGGAGAATTCCCCCTCACAAGGTTAGAAAGGAGACTTACCTCGCTCCGAAGATTCATAATAGACCTCCAAGCCTTTACGACGACTCAAATTGATGTACAATGCCCCAAAAATATCCAAATAACAGGCAAACCAATGAAAATATACTCTAATAATTATAAATATTTAATTTATATAAATTCCCAACCCCGCTCGGAAGTTGACAAAATTACCCTCGAGCCCACGTGCCCGGATTCCGAAACTTTTCGAAGATAATGATTACACATAACCTCGCAAAATCAAATATATGATTTTCTCTCAATCCCATGCCCAAATTCATGATCACAAAAATACACATTCTAGGTCTTTGTTCAAAAGATCCCAAATTCCCACAAATTTCATGCTTAATCTATGTATAATCTAAGTGTTTTAACTCAAAGATGGGAAGAAATCACTTACCTAAAGTTGATTTATGAAGATCCTCCCTTGAAGCTCCCCAAAATTGCCACACCAAATGAAAATGGGAGAAGAATGGCCAAATTTCCGTTTAAAACACTTCACTGACCAGACGACCCTTCTATGTGATCGCATCCCTCCAACCGCGATCGCATAAGCCAATTCCCAGCTGCCTTCAATAATGCACAATGCGATCACACACATACCCCCACGATCGCATAAGCCAAAAATCCAACAGCCTTCAAAATGCACTGTGTGATCGCATACTACACCCTGCGATCGCATAAGCCAAAATCCAGCAGCCTCAAATTTTCCTTCTATGCGATCGCACTCCCCTACCAGCGATCGCATAAGACAAATTCTAGTCCTCCAATTTTTCCTTCTATGCGATCGTGTACCCATGACCGCGATCGCAATGCACACCAGCTGCACCAGAAAATAGCAGCAGTAATTCACACAAAATTGACCCGAAACCACCCCGGAACACACCCGATGCCCCCCGGGACCCCGTCCAACCACACGACTCATTCCCATAACATCCCACGGACTTGCTCGAGGCCTCAAATCACATCAAACAACGCCGAAACCATGAATCACACTCTAATTCGAGCTTTATGAACTTTGAAATTTCAAACTTCTTCATTCGATGCTGAAACCTATCAAATCACGTCCGATTTACCCCAAATTTTGCACACAAGTCACAATCAACATTACAGACCTGTTCTAACTTTCGGAATCAGAATCGGAATCCAACCCCGATATCAAAATTTCCACTTCCGGTCGAATTTCTCAATTACCTTCAAATTTCTATCTTTAGCCAAATGACTTCAAAATAACCTCCGAACCTCCGAATTCACTTCTGATCGCGCTCCCAACTCCAGAATCACCATACGGAGCTATTCCCAGACTCGGAATCCCAAACGGACATCAATATCACTGAAATGCACTTCAACCCAGACTTATGAAATTCTTCTAAAATGCTAACTTCCAAAATATGCGCCGAAACGCTCCCGGGTAATCCAAAATCCGATCTAAACATACACCCAAGTCCGAAAACATCATAGGAACCTGCTGGAACCTTCAAATCCTAATTCTGAGGTCGTTTACTCAAAATTTCAATCTTAGTCAATTCTTCCAACTTAAGGCTTCCGGAATGAGAATTTTCTTTCCAAGTTAACTCTAAACTTCCCGAAATTCAATTCCGACCACACCTACAAGTCATAATACCTGAAATGAAGTTGCTCATGGACTCAAACCTCCAAACGACGCGTTAGATCTCAAAATGACCAGTCGGGTCGTTACATTCTCTCCCACTTAAACATACGTTCGTCCTCGAACGTGCTACGAACTTCTCCGGAGTTGTCTGAAATCACTGTTTAACACCTCGTGCACCTGCCCGTGCTACCACAACCCTGTTGAGTACACTTGCTCGAACAATTCTGAAGATATCCTCTTTTATTTAGGCAAATGGGCCTTAGAACCAGGTTTTCAACATCCGAAATCCTCTGCCAGGCCTGTTTTTAAAAGATGAACACCGTACCAACTACCACACGATGTACCAGAACATGACTGCATGCCTTTCTAAATTAGCACCGTGCACCGCATAATTCATCCCCTAACCACAATGACTTTCCCATAGTCAAAATTCCACGAACCTGATGCTCCCAATGCACCTCATGACATATATATAGGTCCTGCCATAACGCTTATGATACCGACACAACGGAGGAGATGTATAGAAATTCACAACCAACTGAAGAGTTAACCAACTACCGAATCTCTCCTCTTTTCTGATCATCACCTCATTACCAACCAAACAATGGTATTTGTCCTTTAATATACTTCATATAATCTTATCGCACTGATCCCTCGTCTCTCCCAGTATGAACTGCTCAGGTAACAAATCACCCCAGACATGACCAACAGTCTCACACGATGTCACAATGCACCAGTAGGCCACAACTCGAACGCGATACATAAAGAAAACGAATTATGAAAGGAACTACTCAACTCACGCAATTAATATGAATCTTCCTCCGAAAAGTGGGAAGCAAAACACAAGAAAATAGATATAGGGAACCTTACTCAACATCACACTGTTGTGGCGTGCAACCCGATCCACACATGAAATTTACATAAGGAGATACACACCAAGCTAAATTTCTCATTACCACAAAATACTGAATACCGATCACAAGCACGCTAAGTGCATAACACCATCCTGGAGAGACTGATAGAGCAATATGCTACAAAACTCAAGCACAATTGAGGTGCGATATATATAATCTGAATCTCAAGAGCTATCCTTCTCACACAACATCATCACTATGCGGAAATCACAACACATAAGAAATTATCAAGACGTTTCACAACTCACACGACACAGTCATAATATTACATGAATGAACGAAGGCGGAACAATATACAATATTCCAATACCCTTCCTTGAGGAGATCTATACTGAAATGAACACATCTGACTCATATAGAGCCCGTAATCATATTTGAATCCATTCACAATCCTCAAGCCGATTATGCTCGCACTGCACTAGACTGATAGCCTTACCTGGGTCCATATTAACCCACTTCCTCTCATAATACGCAAGAACAACCCTCATAGCCAGAACAAACACCCCAAAATCCACAACTAGATGAACCGAACGCCTTCCAGGCATAAATCCTCAAATAAGCAATATTACACTTCTTTATACTCGATCCAAATCTTCAATCCATTAAGTGACTATATGTCATACTCATACGATCATCCCGTGGTCACGCTCCCACGACCTTCCACACAAGGTAGCAAGTCTGCACATCCATCACTGGCCGCACTGACGCTGTAAAACAAATCAAGAACCCATAACTAGGATGCAAAGCCTCTTTCACCAAACACCGATCTCAGGTGACACTGAAGACAACACCAGCTTACTCTAAACATTCAAACCCCTTTTCCTTGCTCATCCGAGCTAATGATATCCTTGATAACACCGAATCGCAATCTTGATCCTTACTTCTAATTCCATACTACTTACTGCACCTGACATGCCAATATGAAATAGCGCAAGAATTCCATCATAACTCCTGAACCACTAATAGGGTGAACACTTCATCATATAGAAACCTTTTACTTACCTCAATTCAAGAGAACCACCACAAAACACGAGTGAATTCCCACTATCACAATACATGCAAATCCTTATGTAGTAGTCTATACCACCATAATCCTCCCGGGACCCGCCCACCCATGACAGGCCATAATACTTGAATGCTTCCAATGAAAATATATCACGGTGACCGACAAGCCTCGCACATACCGTCACAAATCACATGCATAACTTAATCGCGCTGAAGGAACTGATCACTACCGTAAATGTTCCATTTCAACCATGGCTAACCAATCTATTTTCTCCCAATTTATCCTTTACCCGACTTAGAAATAACAATAGCCTCATCCAAACATTGTAAACTCAACTCCGCCTTCCTCTTGAGAGACCTTATATCACGAGAACACATTGTCTCCAAACAATGAACCGTCTCATGCCCTCCTTGCTCGTGCATTAACATCTTCGACTGATTTACCCATCTTGGAAATCTTCCTGCAATTCTGGAGTCTATTTCTCTCATTCCTTCAATACCATACTGCAAGCCGAAAACATCATGTAACATTCCGAGCCTACTATCACAACCTGCTGCAAGGCCCGATCCTTAGCCATACTGCGGACATGAAACCCTTAAGCACCGGATACTTAACTTTTGAATTCATTAGGACCACTATTGAGAGTCACCCACTCTGACTTGGCCCAAATAAAATCAACTCCAAGGCTCTTCTAGCACACGAACACCCTTTCAATGACGCACGTGACTGAGTCACTACCCTTATAACTCACCTATGCACTAAGCATAAATTCTGAATCCTCCAAAGCCTAACCCTGGTCCAATAAGGCCAAATTTTGCACACATTTATCAAATCCCATTCGTAATTACCATTTTACTCCTTTCCCCTTAGCTGTAATAACTTGCCAATACGCCGATATCCGCAACCCCATGAGAAGATAATCCTGCAGCCTAATCGCAGGCGGTGGGACTCTCCCACTTAGCCTGAAGCTACTGCTTGCAGCACTCTGGACCCCACCAAAATTCTTTCTTCATTGCTGACATGATCTTGCTCAACCAACCCGTCAAATTCTTCTAAATTCTCCTATTAGCATTCCATGAATACTCTAATTACCTAGCATCACTCACATATTCGGCCTCCCACCGAATAGCCACTAGAATTCCTCGCGGAAACTTACCAATCACACGACCACTAACCTGCTCACAGGAGATAACACACCTGTGGAAATTACGTGCCGACATCCTCCCACATTGCTGCACGGGGAACAATTACTACGACCTCGATACTCCATCCTAAGCTCGTTCTCATTCACCAACTGCACCGGTCCGTTCACTCTTTATGGACATCAACTAAATGCGCGACAACATCTTGCAATTCACCGCTACATAGCAACTTCCTTCAAGTCAAACAACCCTTCTTTCTGTTGCATCCAAATCTCCCGCCATATAATATCCAACAATTCAAATTAAGCTCGTGGACCCAATCACCGTCCACTAAAATTCTCAAATCACTCCAAACTTCTCCTCAAGATGAGAATCTATCTTACCTAGAACTTATATGCTACACTGCCCCTCTCCCGCTTTAGTTAACTCACTCCTTTAAGCAACTACCTGACTTCCGTTTCTTACACCTGGTCTTTTAGAAATTTATCCGCCACCTGGCACTTCTCAGATGTCTTCCTTCATCGTATGCTGCCCAATTGTTGCCTCAATTCAATATCATTCTCTGTGGCTCTTAAACTAGTAGATCACCACAACTTTAAAACTTTCCTAAGATCATCTTTCTCGAATCGCCTACATTAAAAATACCTATTCAGTCCTGAACCACCGCACACCACGATCTCTGACAACCGCTTCTTCAATATTACTTCACAACACTCTGACCCAATGCAACCGAATAAACCATAGCACCGATGAAATTAACACCTTCTATTCTATCAAAGATGACGATACCACATCACAGGTGAAGATTCCACCTCACTTGAAAACACCAAGCCTTACTACTTTCGCAACCTGAACCCGATCATTCATAGTCCAATGGTCTTTTCTCTACTAGAATAAAAATACTGAAATCTCGAAATCACGCTCTGAGAAGACCTCCTTTCATGTCACGACCCAAAGTCACGACCCAAATCCCAACCCAGGTCGCGATGGCGCCCAACACCGCAGTCAGGCAAGCCAACCATTTCCCACTAGTGAGTTCCATGTAGTTTACCAAAACATTTTTCCACACTTGCTTAACTTAGTTTTCCTTTTTGAGACATTAAGTAGAAACAGATAACCTAGACAACTTTATACAAAATCTATAATCATGAAAGTGTAATTTATGATTTATATTCAAAAATAAAGTCTACTAGCGTGTGTGCCAGGAACTAGTGTCACAAGTCTACAGGCAACTAATAGAATAATACCAAAAGAACAAGAAGTCTGTCCTACTGTCTGAGTAAGTATAGACAGAAATGGCAAAAGAATAGCTCCAAAATGCTGCTGGGAGTCGCCAAGAGAAGCAGCTCACCGTAAAGTCTAGACCAGGTATCTGTATCAAGGATGAACTCCGGGCTGATACCCAGATGCACCCGCCTCAGAACCTGTACAATTAAGTACAGAGTGTAGCATGAGTACATAAACAATATGTACCCAGTAAGTATCCCGCCTAATCTCGAATAAGTAGTGACGAGAGGTCGATGTGACACTTACTAGGGTCAGAATAATATGTTTTAAGTGTAAAGCTAAGCAGGAATGGAAATTTATGAATAATAAAGGAGACAGGAACATCAAATATCTTTTACAATTACCTGTACGTGTCAAGTTTTCTAGCATACAATTTACCTAGTTTTCATTTCTCATGGTATTTAGCAGATACATAATCACAGAACACCCAACATCTAACAAACACATAACATGCTGTGAACGTACGGCTGACACAACGCGAAAGTAAATGTGCACTGCCGAAGGGTCGAATGGATCGAACCATAGATGCATCTATTACACCGCTCACGAATCGAACATGCGACGCGGTTGACATAATAGTAGGGCTACCCCGCTCGCGAATCATACATGCAACGCGAGTTCCCGTATATATACACATAATTAACAGGAAATCAAGAAATTCAGTAGAGAATATACTTACAGAGAAGGTTTCAATAATATAAATTTCAGAATGTAACCTCCTAGATGTTCACTTAATAATTCAATGATATTAGGCAACCTAAATTAAAATTTACGATTATAGTTACGGCACATAAATCATGCTTGTGAATCCTAAACTCCCCGACACGACATAATAGTAGCTATGCACAGACTCTCGTCACTTTGTACGTGCATAGCCCCCACAAATAAAGACATGCAATTATTTATATTCACCTATGGGGACAATTCTCTCTTAAGAGGTTAGAAAGGAGACTTACATCGTGTCAAGCCTACTTTCCAGGTCAAGAACGCGCCCGAAACTCCAAATTCGTCGCCCAAGGACTCGAAAATAGTCAAATATTGCATAAATAAATCAATCTATACTCAAAAGTATGAAATTTCCCTATTTAAATGATTATTTCGACCTAAATTGCAAAATCCCAAAATACACCCGCGGGCCCACACGCTCGGATTTTGGAAATTTTCGGAGGAAGTTTTTACCCATAGCCTAAGGCTCAATATTATATGGTTTTTGTACGATTCCGTAACACATTTCTTGGTAATTTCCCATTTTTGTAAAAAACTTAGGTTTTACTCTAAACACATGATTTTCACTAATTTAATGTGTTAATCTACCTAGAAATTCAAGTATTAAGCTAAGTTTATAGTAGGAATTAGTTACCTTACAGTAGCCACATCAAAAACCCTCCTTGCATGCTCTCAAAATAGCCCAAGAATGAAGAAAGTGTTCAAAAATGGCTAAGTCCTGAGTTTAAAACAAAATGCACTGCCTAAAGGCTTTTCGCACCTGCGGCTCGAGGACCGCACCTGCGAGAAAAATCTTGCACCTGCGAAGAAGGGGAAGTGGGCCTGGTTTCGCACCTGCGGAGCATAGTCTGCACCTGCGAAAATTGGCAACTCCCTCAAGAGTCGCACCTGCGAGACTAGGACCGCAGGAGCGGTCTCGCACCTGCGACGGGACCTCCGCAGGTGCGGTCGCACAAGACCTGGTGCACCAGCAGTCATTTTTGGCTGGTTTTTGCCTCGTTCGATGCCCGAATGGCATCTGGGCCCACCCGAGACCCCGTCCAAATATACCAACAAGTCCTAAATCATAATATGGACTCGCTTGAGCCTTCGGAATGCCCGAAACAACACTAAATCTAAGAATCACACCTCAAAACCCATTGGATCAAACTTAAGAACTTCAAGTTTCTGAATTCGCTTTCAACATGCAGAATCATACATATACTACTCGGAATGACACCAAATTTTGGGAGCAAGTCGTAAATGATATAACAGAACTATTCTCGGTCTCAGAATTTCATTTGGACCTCGATAACACAAAAACACGTTCTAAATCTCAATTTGAACTTAAGGACATTCTTACTTCACTATTTGGCGCCGAAATGCTCCCTGGTCATCCAAAACCTGTTCCGAACACACGCCCAAGTCCGAAATCATCATACTCTTCGGATCTTGATTTCGAGGTCGTTTATTGAAAATGTTGACTGAAGTCAAACTTGGCCTTTAAGGCCAACTTAGGGAACTAAGTGTTTCTATACTACTCCAAACTCCTCCAAACCTCGAACCACCCATCCTCACAAGTCATAAATCAGTAAAAGCAACTACGGGAAGTCCCATTTAGGGGCACGGGGTCCTAGAACACAAAACGACCGTCGGGTCATTACATTTAAAGTCATTCATTGCCCCGACATATGCGCAAGAATCCTACCATCATATCAACACCGCGCGATAACCAATAGTAAGCATCATAACAACCTGAGCATAGCCTCAAAGCCCTCAGAAACACAAGTACTGAGCTAAAATAACATAATATCCTTCCGCAGGGCAATGGATATAGCCCCAATCAACTTCGCATGGAAAACATCACGCACAATATCCATAGCCCAATTACGATTCCTCAAATTCTCTATTTATAGCAAGTGCTTCACGACGTGTAAGATTGAGTAAGAAGAAACGTAGGCATAAGCCTTAAAGGGAATCAAATCGCACGATGAGGAATCAAGACGGGAAGTACTCCTAACAACCCTGTAACCTCTCGAAGATAAGTACAGACGTCTCCGCAAGACTCCATTAGACTTGCTCATGAGTCGTCAACCTAAGGGAACCTAGTGCTCTGATACCATGTTGTCACGACCCAAAATCCATTAAGGTCATGATGGCATCGGATCCCACTGTCAGGCAAGCCAACACTTAATAATTAATAAAATATTTATTTTAAAAATTTTGAAGTCATTCCTTTTTCATTTTCTTAAATATTAATTAGCGAACTTCCACTGAGTAAACAATAATATCTTTAGCAAATTTATATAGTGAATAAATCCCATAATTATCCTAGAACCCGGCATCACAAGTGCATGAGAAAATTTTCTTGGAATTATACATGTACTACAATACTTGTCCGGAATATAAACTGGACAAGGAATTTAAAATAAAATACAATACATCTGAGGAAGACTCTACCGGCTGCGGGTTGTCTCCGGATGGTGCTGCTCGTCTAAGTCTCCAAGTCCGTCACATCACTGCGTCAAGCAGGGCCACTATCTATGAATGTACCCGTGCAATAAGAATGCACATCAAGTGTAGCATGAGTACGAAAATAACGTGTACTCAGTAAGTATCCCACCTAACCTCGACGAGGTAGTGACGAGAGGTCGAATTTGACACCTTCTAGAGGTCAATTTAATGCAATCAAGGGTGACACCAGGCATGCATATCATAGGCAATTTAATATGTTGTGATAGGAAATAGCGACTTCTTTCACATTTAAGATTTCAAATCTTCGTTATTTAAATTGACAACTTATAATTCCCAGGCCAGTAAACAAGTATAAATCACAGAAAGTACGCAACAATTATCATGCACAAGAAATGCCGAGGGTCGAATGGCGCGGACCCACAATAATAAAATATGCACTACCAAAGGGTCGAACGGCTCGAACCATAGATGCATCTATTACCCCGTTCGCGAATCTATCATGCGATGCGGTCATATATAAATAATTGAGTTACTCTGCTTGTGAATCATACATGCGACTCAGGTTCTCATAAATACAGATATTCACACAATAAACTCACATTTTATCAGGAAAACAGTTACTCAAGGAAGTGATAAAATTCTCTTTTATTGGACACGAAGATGGTACTTAACTTCTTTTTGGAAATTCATTTGCCAAGTTCGATAAGGTTTAAATATTATAAATTTATCAGTAAGGTTACAAGTACGGCAAATAAAATATACTTTATCAGGAAAACAATTATCCCAGGAAAATCAATTCTTTTTCTAGATGATTAAGGAAGATAAACTTCAACCTTCTTAGGTATTCAACTACTAATTCGATAATTTTAACGGTATAATTTTCTTAGCAAAATTACAAGTACAAAAAGTAAAGCATGCTAGTGGGCCCTAGACTACCCAGACACAAGCATTATGGTAGCTATGCACGGACTCCCGTCACCTCGTGCGTACGTAGCCCCCACAAATAGTAGCACATATTCGATTAGTTCACCCATGGGGAGAATTCCCCCTCACAAGGTTAGAAAGGAGACTTACCTTGCTCCGAAGATTCATAAACGACCTCCAAGCCCTTCCGATGACTCAAATTGATGCACAACGCCCCAAAACTATCCAAATAACGGGCAAACCAATGAAAATATACTCTAATACTTATAACAATTTAATTTATATAAATTCCCAACTCCGCTCGAAAAATTGACAAAATTACCCCCGGGCCCACGTGCCCGGATTCCGAAACTTTTCGAAGATAATGATTACCCATAACCTCGCAAAATCAAATATATGATTTTCTCTCAATCCCATGCCCAAATTCATGGTCAAAATTCAAAAATACACATTCTAGGTCTTTGTTCAAAAGATCCCAAATTCCCACCAATTTCATGCCTAATCTATGTATAATCCAAGTGTTTTAACTCAAAGATGGGAAGAAATCACTTACCTAAAGTTGCTTGATGAAGATCCTCCCTTGAAGCTCCCCAAAATTGCCACACCAAATGAAAATGGGAGAAGAATGGCCAAATTTCTGTTTAAAACACTTCACTGACCAGACGATCCTTCTATGCGATCGCATCCCTCCAACCGCGATCGCATAAGCCAATTCCCAGCTGCCTCCAATAATGCACAATGCGATTACACTGCCAAATGATGCGTTAGATCTCTAAAATTCCCGAAATTCAATACCGACCACACCTACAAGTCATCATACCTGAAATGAAGTTGCTCATGGACTCACACTTCCAAATGACGCGTTAGATCTCAAAACGACCGGTCGGGTCGTTTCATAAAGCAAGGTTAGTTGCTCAAGGATACTCTCAGCAAGAAGGAATCGACTATGATAAAACCTTCGCACCTGTAGCAAGATTGGAATCTATGCGAATATTACTTGACTTTACCGCTCACAAAGGATTCAAACTGTTTCAAATGGATGTAAAAAGTGTGTTTCTAAAAAGCTACATCTCTGAAGAAGTATATGTGAAGCAACCTCCTGGATTTGTAAATGACACTCTCCCAGATCATGTATACAAGCTGACTAAAGCTCTGTATGGACTCAAGCAAGCTCCGCGTGCCTGGTATGAAAGAATAAGCTCTTTCCTTCTGAATCAAGGTTTCAAATGAGGTAATATCGATACAACTCTGTTCATTAAGCATTCAAATTCAGGTAATCTTATTACTCAAATTTATGTTGATGACATTATTTTTGGTAGTCCTAACTCTATTCTATGTGAAGAATTTGCTCTCTCTATGAAAGGAAAATTTTAAATGGAGAATTAACTTTCTTTCTTATACTGCAAATCAAACAGTCTCCTAAAGGGATCTTCATTAGCCAAACCAAGTA
Source organism: Nicotiana paniculata (assembly GCA_005239505.1). Classification (NCBI taxonomy): domain Eukaryota; kingdom Viridiplantae; phylum Streptophyta; class Magnoliopsida; order Solanales; family Solanaceae; genus Nicotiana; species Nicotiana paniculata. Next base: position 27,086 of record ML310975.1, read on the forward strand.
CACCAAGGAACATATAAAAAAGTTTGGCATGGAGAAACTAAGCCCGTTGGAACTCCAATGACTCCAATAACGATGCTTGATGAAGCCATTAATGGAAAAAGTATTGATGAAACTATGTATAGAGGAATGATTGGATCCTTATTATATCTCAATGCTAGTCGGCCAGATAATATGTTCAGTGCTTGTAAATGTGCAAGATTTCAGTCGGCTCCTAAGGAATCCCATCTTATTGCTGTTAAACGCATTATAAGATACCTCATTGGTAACCTTTAATTAGGATTATGGTATGCTCATTCTAACAATATTGTTTTAAGAGGATTTTCAAATACAGATTTTGCAGGTGATAAGATCAATAGGATAAGCACTAGTGGCACATGTCAACTATTGGGAAATGCACTAGTTTCTTGGCATAGCAAGAAACAAAATTGTGTTGCCTTATCAACAACTGAAACATAATATTTAGTTGTTTGGAAATTGTGGATAATGCATCAACTTCTAGACTATGATCTACCTCTTACCTCTACTCCTATATTTTGTGATAATATTAGTGCCATATGTTTGTCAAAAAATTTTGTGCAACATTCTAGAGCAAAACATATAGAAATCAAGCATCATTTTATCCGTGGTCATGCTGCTAAAGGTGATATTGTATTAGAATTCATTAGCATTGAATCTCAACTTGCTGATATTTTTTCAAAACCTTTTTTAGAGGAAAGGTTTTGTTTACTACGGAAAAAGATTGACATTGTGCCAAATTTGTAAAAAAAATCTTTTGTATATTTATAAAATATTTTATTTCCTTTCTTATGAGTGTTTAATTTAATTTGATGTAAGTATCAATATTACTTTTCCATATGTACCGCCGAAACATCCTTTCAGAAAGATCACTTCCTTCTGAATATGCCCTTTCCATTAGCTAAGGCAACTCTTCAATTTTTCCAACGCCTTTTTAAAAAAAACTTCCTTCTCATTTTCACTCCTCATTCTCATATAGAAAACTTATAACCATGGCAAAAAGAAATCTTTCCTCTTCCACTGCAACCAGACGAAGCAGAAGGTTTGAAAAACCCACAACCCTGAAGAAACTGTAGACCTGGAGTCATCCATCGACTCAGATTTTATCAAAACAGACAATGAGAGCAGTGAATCTTCGGAAGATCTTCCCATTAGCCAGAAAAAGGCAGGAAAAAGGCCCATGGAGCAAACCCCCAAAAATCCTGCATGCAAGAAAGGAAAGGTGAAAAGCACAACATTTGGACCAGTGGACAAATTGATCTTCTATGGACCTAGCGAAAAAGCAAGGTTTGAGTCTTATAAGTCAAAATCTATGATTTATGGACGCTCTGTAAGTCTCTTTCTTATAAAAAATCTGCACTGTGATGTGACTGCTATCTTTGATTTTTAACATCTTTCTTCTATGTTTGATACTATTGGGAACTCTATTTATGAAGAGCCTGTGAGAATGTTCTATGCAAATTTGGGTGTGAATGATAAAGACGATTTGGAATATGTGGTTTTAGGCACTCGAATTGTTCTTTACCCTTATCAATTTTAAAAGAGTTTCTCTCCTAAGTTTAATGGGTTAGATGTCTTTGTGCAAAATTCTTGGCCAAAAGATTTTTAAGTCTCTTTTCAAGAAGCAAAAGCCTTTATGTATGATAACCTTCCTTATATTGGTCCCAAGAATATGAATTTTGAACACTGTGTTTTGGCCCAAATGATAGCCACCACTTTACTTCCCAGAACTGGGCCCCTTAACACTTTGTCCACTAGAGATGTTTTTGTGCTTTACTGACTTGTTAATAATAAAGACTGGACTGGTTTATATGGATTCACCAATACATGCTTGAGAGTATCAGGGATACATCTTCTTCTTCTTCTTCTTGTTTACCATATATCTCATTCTTGAAGTTTTGAAGGTAGACTTGGAACCTTTCACACCCAAGCATATTACCAACACTCATGACAAGATAGCTTTTTCTATGATGGTTTACACTTTGGGTGATAATGGATGGGTTAAGCGCGCCAAAGTTGAAAGTGTTCCAGTGCCAGTTCTAGCTCATGCTAAACAACAAGAATCTCAGTCGACTACATCTCAAAATCTTTAGCAGATTCAACAATATCTAGATGGGGTAAAAATACTGCTCGTTAAGATGAAGGAACATGTGGACAAGATCAGGGAAGTCAGTAAGGAAACAGGTACAGATGTGGCCAAGATTAGGATGGATATGGGAGCCACACGGAGGCAAGGAACCAGGGCATTCAACTCCATAACAGAAAAGATGGACAAGCTTGTCAAAGATGTCAAAAACTCCTATGACTCCCTCTGCACCAAAGTGATCAATACCCTCAAGTATTTCCTGGGGAGAAGCTAATGTGTATTTGTGTGATGATGTTAAGAACAATTTGTTTTGCTTTTTCTTGCTTGCTTTTGGTCCTTAAACTTATTTTTTGCTTAGGTCTGTAGGAACCATCCTCTATGCCTCTGCTGAAGGCATTACTTTTGCTGCCTTAACTAGTATGTTCTTATGTATATTACTTCCTATGTTACTTGGCTTGTATTTTTATTTCCTTTTTGATTGATGTCAAATAGGGAGAACATTAGATAAGTAAACCATCAACTCAAGGGGAGCAATGATAAGTACAAACGCAGGAGGAGCAGGCGTAATAAAAGGGAAGTATACATGGTTTATACTTATTTACATTTACTTATTGCTTACTCTATATATATTGTCATCATTAAAAATGGGGAGATTGTTAAATCTAAATCTAAGTTCCAATGATGAAAACTTATCTACATTGATTGCAGAAATCAAGGTATCAACAAAAGGAAAGAAAGTTGTCAAAGAAGCTGATGATGTCTAACCAAAGGAGATGATGTTGAATCAAAGGACAAGAAGCCATAAAAAAGGAAACCAAATATGCCTTGCCCTCTCAGTCTCAATAAAAGGAGATCAAGACTATCAAACAAGGAAATATATCGAGTGAAGATCAAAGAATATCCGGCATCTTCAATCAGCAAAGTTGAAGGCTCAAATCTCTCCATAAAATAAGGACGTGACAAGGAAAGTCATGAACATATACAACCCATCTCAAATGCAGGATTCGTGAGGCACCCCTTGGGTAAAATCTCTTAGAGGATTCTGTGCCTCAATCAAGACAAATTGCAACAACTCTCAAACTCTCCTACAAGAAGACTGATCAGTTCATAGAGAAGACTTGTGCAACTACAAACATTGTCTTTTATGTCTCTATACTTCTTAGCAAAAGCATAGTATTCTTCAGTTTACCAGTGTCATAAAAGATAGGAAGAGTTAGAACGCAAAAGAGAGTTGTGTCAACATTCATAATATATAGTTTCTAAACTCCGTTGGTGGTGAACGAGTTAAAACCATCATTGCTGTAATTATTTTCAAGATCTAAGAGAATAATTGTGACCCAAAGGAAACTGGACATAAGTATCATACCAGTACCGAACCAGTATACAAATTGTTGCGTGTTGTTCTGTTTACTATTCGCTTTGCTTATCTTTATCTGCATTCTGTACGAGATCTAGTCGACTAAACTCATCCTTAGTCAACTAATTTTTAATAGACCACAATTCACCCCCTCCCCCTTTTGTACTTTCAGCCTTTACTTTTCACTCAACACTCACAGCTGGTTTGTCCTTTTGTGCGCCCTTTGCTATGTCCATCTTAAAAGTCACAGTCTCATCACCCATTCTAAGCATGAGTTTTCTCTCGTATATATCTAATATAGCTCTACCCGTCGCTAAGAATGGTATTCCTAGGATGAGGGGGACCTCCTTTCTTTCCACCATATTTACCACTATAAAATCCACAAGAAATACGAACTTATCCACCCGAATTAACACATCTTCCAGTATCCCCTCGGGTGTTATAGTCGTTTGGTCTGCAAGCTGCAAAGATATAAGTGTAGACCTTGTCTCTCCAATCTCCTTCTCCAGTTTCTTGTAGATAGATAGAGGAATTAAATTAATTGAAGCACCAAAATCACATAAGGGTTTATCAAAATTAATAGTTCTCAAAGAGAAACGTCTAGTAAAACACCCCGGATCTCCACATTTTTGTGGGAGTTTATTTTGAAATATTGCGGTGCAATGCTCTATGAGCTTTACCACTGAGGTCTCCTCTATTTTCCTCTTCTTCGTAAGGATATATTTCAAGAATTTAGCATAAGCAGGCATCTGTGAGAGCACTTCTGTGAATTTTAAGCTTACATGGAACTGTTTCAACACATCTAGAAATCTCTCAAATTGCTTGTCCAACTTTTCTCTACTTAGCTTTTGGGGGAAAGGTAGAGTTGGCATGTATTTGTTCTCTTTAGTCTCATTAGTTGTTGCATTATCATTTTTCTTCTATTTCTAAGCTCTAATCTTCCCCTTCTTCTTAAAATCCACATCTACCATCACTTGTCCTTCTTAAATGTTGTTATTTTTCTGCTGCCCCACAGTCTCGACCTATTTCTCGATCAGCTCATCCTTTTGCTTTGCTATGGGATCCTCCAACTTGTGCCCATTCCTCAAAGACACTGCATTTGTTGTCTCTTTTGGATTTATCTCAGTATCAGCAGGGAGTGTTCTTGGAACCCTCTCAGCCATTAGAGTAGCTAGTTGCCCAACCTGTCTTTCCAGGTTTCGAAAAGATGTGCCCAGTTCTTTGATAGTTGTACCATGGGCGTCAAACCTCTCATCTGTCTTGATAATGAAGGCCTTCATTAGATCTTCCATGCTAGAGTGATTAGACTGTGGAGGTTGATACTGCTGCCTCTGCTAATTTTGATAACCTGGAGTTCCTTGTCCCTAGGGTCTAAAGTTACTTTGTTGCCACGAGTTCAGGCTACCATTTGGTGAGTTACACGAAAAGCCTGGGTGCCTCTATCCCATAGTATTGAAATTATTACTACTCTGGTAGTTGCCTCTATCAAATCTTACCACAACATTTACCACTTCATCTGCAGCTACTGCCTGACATTCATGCGTTGAATGACCCATTCCACAAAATCACAAACTAGTGATGGTTGGATCTGGACCTTGGCTAAGGTCAACTTTCTTATCTCTTAGTCCATGGCGTCTAGCTCGGCTTGCACTGGTGTGTTAGAATCTACTTGATGAATCCCAACTGATCTTCTTCTATCATTACTCTCAGTAGGTCACTGATTAGCATCTTCAGAGAGCTCATCAAGAATTGCAACAATCTCCCCAGGAGTCTTCTTCATTAAAGGACCTCCAACTGCAGTGTTCATAGTTCGTCGTGAGGGAGGTGTCAGTCCATCCCAAAGTCTTGGAGTTGCATCCACAATTCAATCCCATTATGCTGACACTTCCTCATACTCTCCTTGAATCTTCCCCAAGCCTAGAAAACTGTTTCGGTGTCTGTCTGGCAGAAGTTATGAATTTCCCTTCTAAACTTCACTATTTTTGTAGCTGAGAAGTATTTTTCAAGAAATTTTCTAGTCATATCTTCCCGTGTCCTGATCGACCCCGTTGGTAAGCTACGAAGCCAGTGCTTCGCGTCACCCTTCAGTGAAAAGGAGAATGCCCTTGAGTAGAGTGCATCCTTTGATACTCCATTTTATTAGAAGGTGTTCATGATATCTTCAAAGTCCATCAAGTGAGCGTTAGGATCTTTGTTCACTTTCCCTCTAAAAATGCAGTTGTTTTGGATAGTTTGAAGCAAGCCTGCTTCAACTCGAAGTTATTCGCTGCTACGGGTGGCGGTCCGACACTGGACAAACCCTGATTGTAGACAGGTCAGTCGTAATCACCCAATTCTCTACCAAGCATGAGTACCACATTCTCAAACTGATCTTCAATCAAGGTCGATTTGGATTGAATCATCGACCCCTATCCTCGTTGACGGTCTCATCAGCAGCTTTACGGCCTGTCTCAGCTGCTATTCGTGCAGCTTCTTGTTATGCTGCTTCTATTGCAGCTAGATTTGCCTCATCTTCACCGTTATTAGCCATGCGTTCTTGGGTTAAAGGTTCCCCTAAGAACTTTCCGGTGAGTTCTTTCTTTTTCCTCAACTTTCATCATTACTAATCATGTGTATAGAATCAATTCCTTTGAAGAAGATTGAGTCATACACCAAAGGAGTCAATCTGTTTCTTGCACATAAAAGAGAAAACTCGTGAAGAATAAAATAAAATAAAAATTGAATTAGCACCAAAAACTATTTTAAACACTATTGATTTCCAATTCTCCAATAACGACGCTAAAATTTAACGAGCGCAAAATACACACTTAAATTATGCTCGCTAATCAAAGATAGTATAGTATAATATCGGCATGTTAATTCTGAATCTCAGCTTACCGATTCTCTTACTAAGGTGGTATCAGCTACTACGTTTCTTTGTCATTGATCCAAGATTGGCGTTGTCGAGTCAGCGCCTATCTGGCGGAGGCATAATAAGGCAACATAATATTTTTTTAGATTTGTTTCACCATAATCTTTTTCACTATTCTGTGATTTATATTTTCTAATTACAATTCTTATTCTTTTACGTATATCTTTGATTGTGATTCTTTATGATTCTTCTTTACTTTTGTACCTGAGCAACCTTGCTCCTCCATCTTGTATTTAAAGAATCTCAATATAGTAGATAAAGGCAGTTCTCTGCAAACTCATTCTTGAACCTCTTTAGTTAGTATTCTCTCCGTTCTAATTTATTTGAATCTATTTGATTAGGCGTGAAGTTTAAGAAAGAAATGAAAAAGTTTGAATTTTGTGGTCTTAAACAAGTTATAACGTTTGTGTGGTTATATATTTTTTGTAACTTATGGTGTTAAACATGCCAGAGTATTTGTGTGACCAAAAAAGCTTCTTATTAAGGATAAAATTGAAAGTTTAAGTTAAATTAAATTTAGTAAATGATCATTCTTTTTGGAATAGACCAAAAAAAAAGTTCACATAAACTGGAATGGAGAATGTACCACTTTACTATTATTCACCAAGAAGTAAAAAGAAAAAGAAAAAGAAAAGGATAAAATACATTCGTAAATAGCAAGTGAGCAATGCAATACTTTAGCACTAATTCCTAAAATAGCAAATTTCAATTTTGCAAGTCTTGATTTAGCCGGCAGTATTTATAAATAGGGAAGTCAATATCTGAAACTAAAATTTTATTCGGAAAGTATTTTAAATAAAACATAGTTCTACAAACTTTTAATATTTCCAAATGAGATTCACGATAAAAAAATTAATTTATATATTTATTTCGTCTTTAAAATATTATTTCAATAAAACTTTTAATGGTGTAAATATTTCAATAATGATGTAATTATTGCCCCTTAATAAACCTTGAATTAGTAGCTTTAAATGTGTTTTCTCTTTTGTGGAGCGGGCCGAACGCCTCGGTAGCAGATAGATGCATCTATGGTTCGTATCGTTCGACCCTCGGCAGTGCACACTATATATTTATATATTGGATCAGGTCGTACTACCTTGGCATGACTTGCGCATGATAAATCTTTGGAACTAATGATAATTGACATTGCTTTATTGGCTTGAGATATAAATTGTTAAATTATGAAAATGAATTTGGGAATTTCCATTAGTAAAAGGATTGTTGATTATTTCCGGTTATTGAATTTTCAGCTATGTTATCTATTTCATGCTTAAATATAATATCGGTGTTTTATTGTTAGCCCATAGTAAGTGTCGGAGTCGACCTTTCGTCACTGCTTCTTCGAAGTTAGACTGGATACTTACTGGGTACGCGTTGATTTACGTACTCATACTACACTAGGTGCACATTTTTGTGCGGGTGCATATATGTCTAGTGGCCTTGTGAGAGCAGAGTCGTGGTTAATGCGGGGACTTAGGTGAGCTGCATTCCATATTACGGCCCGCAACCAGCAGAGTTTCCTTCGGAGTTATCTATATTTTTCCTGTCTAATTTGTATTCAGGACTGTATTTTATTTTACTCCCTAGTTGATGCTCAGCACTTGTGACACCAGATTTTGGGGATACTTATGAGTTGTTCAGGATTGTAGGGGTGAACACATTATCATTTAATCCGTAAATTGTATCCCTTATTATTTAATTGAAGGAAATTATGATTTCAAAAATACTAAAATGAGAATCAAGTTAATTATTTATTTTTGGCTTGCCTGACAGCGGTATGATCACGCCCAACTATGCCTTATAAAAAGGACAAGGCGGTCGCTGCAAATTGAAACCGGTTTAAGTCCGGAGTCGAATCCACAGGGAACTAACCTATTCACTACAACTCTTAACAAGGCTATGCTCAGACAATTTCTGGATGCAAGAAGTTTATCAATAAGCAGCGGACTTTATGTAGCTAAAGTAAAATGACAAGAGGCTAGCAATAATCAGGAATAAAGATGAATTCAAGAGTAAAAAGGTCTAGGGTAATGATTTTCCCAATTGTCGGATTAATTTTTAACTCTTAAGCTATAATCTTACTGTAGTATTTTCTAAGAATTATGAGTTATGGGCTACCGTAATCATCTCTCGATCAATTAAGACAATTTACAAGAAGCATTCTTTCGAACTACTCTAGCTAATAATTTATGCAACTCTGGATTATCCCACCAAATCTTTGTTATTTCTAAACCCACTTTTAAATTCAAGTAATAAATCTCTTCAATTACCCAAAAGTGGTGTTGTTCAACAAAAATCTAACCTAGTATTCTTTCTCAAACAATACAAGGAAATTAGACACGATTATTCAAGGGCCCGTTCAATTAATCACAATACAAAACGTAGTTGAACAATCATAGAATAAACACGGCTTGATTCTATCAGAATAGAGTTAAAAACGTCATCCAACAATTGGTTCCATCAACCCTAGATTAGGAGTTTAGCTCCTCATACTCATAGTAATCAAATCCAAAGTAAATTGTATAATTAAATTACAGAGTATGGAATAAGGGATGTAAAAATCAATATTTTGAACTCCCGAGTAGTGTTCCACGATCTCCTCTTGTCTCCAATGGCAAAAGTCCTTCAAAGTTGTGTTTTTGGGTCTATTTATATGTTTGGAATAAGCCCTAAACGTGTAAGTCACTCCTAGTTACGCCGGGAAAGTCTTTAATACTTGGAAAGTCAGATCTGGACCCTGGCTTTAAGCTGGCCTCGCCAGGCTAAAGCCTGGTCTGGCCTGGTTTAGGCTGGCCTCGCCAGGCTAAAGCCTGGTCGAGCTGGCTTCTCCTTTTCGCCATTTTCATGCGCACTTTCGACGTTTAAGCATCCATTTAGCTCGACTTCCCTCTCTAATTCACCTACACATAAAATAAACTCCATTACGCTCAAACAAAGTATATTTTTATCATTAAAGCACGTAAAATGCGAGGCACATAATGAGTTAAATCATGAATTATAGCCACACATCAATACCCCACACCTAAACATTTTCTCGTCCTCGAGCAATTAAACTACACTCATGAACCCAACTTATTAAGCAATTCCCTTAACTCGTTATACCAAGAATTTTTAAAATAGTTTGAGCACAAAGGTGTGACATCCTCGCCTCAATAACCAACTCACAAATACCACGCTTTATTTACAATTCACTTACTTACTCTAACATGGAGGTCAACAACATTACCTTTCCTTTATGAATCATGTGCCCTCACCCAATCAAAGAGCTTAGTTCCACACACCATGAATTTTAATAACATAGGAACTCAAGATAGGACAAATTCACTCGCTCTCAGAAATAACATTCATATGCCCCAAATGACGTACCATAAGCTTTCCCTTAGTGTAATACTCCACTAATCGAGTTCATTCAGTCTAAGATTAAATAGGACTTTCATTGGTTGTAATGTAGGCTGCGGGATAGGTAGGACATATTTAGATATAAGAGTGACTACACCTCCCTTAAGCACTTTAATACAAACACTTTAACCTTCAAGCCCATACTTATGTCAAACCAAAACTCCACCTTAACTTTACTATATTTTACCCCTACTTATTTAAACACCAGTACATCAATATCCATCACCATTAGGAATTATTTTTCACACACTACATCTATTATATCAATATCTCTTTTTTTTTTCTTTTTTTTTTCAAACGGTGCACTTTTCTCCTTATTTCACTTGTTCCACTCAAAATCCAACCCACCACCCCACACTTTAACTTTTCCATTCTTCATCACAATTCAAGTGCTCATGAGAGGTGACAAGGTTCAAATACATGGTCGATTCAAACAAAGGGGTACGGCTTGTAATGTGGTTACCAAAGAAATAGGATTATAGGCTCAACGGATACATCACATTTAGGTGGGTACTCTATATATATCTGGCTTAACAAAGAACTGCCTATATCACTTCTCAGAATGAACAAGACCACTATTTCTCTTTGCACACATGTCGCGCCCCCTTTTTTCCTCGCGGAGTCGGGTTTCGACAGTTATTTGGGACACCTCCCTTCCTTTTGGGAGAGGGGTATGGAAAGTGAAGAGTCGCCACCTAACGGATTTATGGTGCGTTAGGGCACCTAATGCAAGTAATTCATGAAACCAGTCTATGTTACCTGAGATTGGGTAAGGGCTTGAAATTACCTTGAGGGGAAGGTGTTAGGAACCCCTCGAGGTCCACAATGGTGGATCCCGGCCAAACTTACTTAGTAAATTAGTCATTTAACAGATAAGAAGTCTAAGCACACATATGTAAGTAAGATGAAAGGAGTTTAAAAGGTAAGCAGTCTGAGCACACATATGTAAATAAGATAGGGGAGTCCTAAGTTATTAGCCTATAGGATCACATCTGTACAATGCCCGATAATCCTTCCTCAACTAGAGGGGTTACACGTGGCATTAGCGTACAGGTCATCATATAACGAACTCTAAGCGTGATTTACCCGTCCCTTCCTCGTGGCCCTGGAGGTGTTTATGACCTCTAATTTTGGGCAGTTCTAGACTCTCCTAAGGTGTTTAAAAGGGAAAATCTAAGCGACAACAAAGAACATATAAGACTGTCAAGTATGAAAATAATTAACGGGGGGGGGGGGGNAGGTGAGCATAACAAGCAGAGAATATGCAACATTGTTTTAAAACGAAGTGACATAAGCCTAATCAGTTTGCCTACTGATTTTAGAACCTGTTGAACCTGGACAGTTTCACAAATAAATAGAGCACAATTTTACAGCTTTATAGGACCTTAATTACCTAAGGCTTTCCTAGGAGTGGATCTGTAATACCCTTTAAACATGTTGTATAAGTGAGATCAGAATTCGAGGAATCAGTTAGAACCGTTTAAAGTTATTAAGTCCTATAGGCATGCTGATCTAGGTGCTGAGTATTACAAAAGCTGATTTCATGCATGTTTTATCCTAACATGGTGTCTAGGCGTTGGGGCTGTTTTTAAACATCTTTATAGACAAGACAGTTATTTATTTAGGCGACATAGGCATGATTTAAAGCAAATGCAAATACGGTCCTAAAGAAGGATTTCTAATGCACATAGAGAATGGTCATTTTTATTAGGCAGGATTACAGTAGTAGCCTAACGACAGGGTTTCTAGGTGATTGTGACTTATGCAGAAGCAAAATTTCGTGATAATGAAGTACTGAGCTATAACATGTTTTCTAATATGCAAAACCAGTAAACGTAATTATCCTAAGCCAAGGTTTCTAATGCAAATAACACAATATTCCTACAACATGATCTCTAATGCAAGCAACATAATATAGGTCTAAAGGAATGATTTCTACTGCAAATAAGCATAGTATAAATCTAAAGCATGATTTCTCCCCAATTTCCCCACAAAAATCGTATAAGAATCCCTACCCTTTTACTACTTTCCCCAATATCTATTTACAAAGATGATTATTATAGACCAGAATTGAATGAATTACATAAATAAATATAAGCTATATTACAGGGAGCCTGCAGATAGGCCCAAAGTAAACCTGGAGACACCAGGCCTTCAAAACAGTCTCAGATACCAAGAGTCTCATAGCCAATAGGGTTTCCTGGTGTGTCAAAGTTCCCTAAGGATCTTAGGGATCCCGGGCAATGCTCACACCAAGACCCCTTTTTTTTAAATAGAGAACTGGTTATGTGCAGTGTGGAAGGGCCAGCCCCAGTGTGCCAGAGTTCGGAGGAATCTCATGGATTCCTAGGCAGTACACACACTGGAGGGGCAGAACTTAAGAATCTAAGAGTAGAAGTGAGAGTGTTTGACATAGTTTTGAAAGAACTTGGTAAATACGGTGTAGAGATAACACTTTAAAGAGTGAAAAGGTTTTCAGGAATAGAAACAATTTTAGGAAAATGCCAGGAGTGAAAAACAATTTTGAAATTAATTCTGAAAAGAACAAAGATTCAACATAAAACCACACAAACTCAGAGTGCTCAGACTCACAACCATTCAGGAATCAGCTTTACAAACAGGGGTTGGGAACATAGAGAGATTCACATAAGAAACACATGAACAGGGTCTAAGGGGAGCATATGGAGCAACAACTGTACAGAACAACTAGGAGTCTACTGATTCAGAGACTTAACAAGTCAGTCATGGTAATAGGCAATTAAAACATAGAGACAGAGCATAGGAATAGTCATGTTGAAGACATGGGTGCATTAGTTATACCAATTAGGATCAATCAAATACATTAGGAGTCTAAGACAATAACATGAGCATACTAGTTGAGAGGAGTAAACAGGAACTGAACAAACAAGCAAACAAGACAAATGAAATCTAGGCATGCTCGATTAAACACTTGGATTGGAGAGGGTAAAACTTAAACATACTGGGTAAAGCAGTAAATAGGAAGACAATTAAATACATAACCAATAAACTAGTGCAGGAATAGGCATGGATTTACATAAAGGAACACATAAAGTTGAGTTTCAGAATTGAACTAGAGACATACCAGTTAAGGAAGCAAAGTGCAGAATGTAAAGTAAGTAGAGTTCCACTGTCTAGCCTTGGCTTTCAGCCGGCTAGACCAATAGTTAGCACAGGTAGCAGAGAAAGAAGAGAGAATTTGAGAGTGTGTGTTTATTCTGAACTAATTGTTCGTGTGTTGAGAGGAAAAACAAGAGTGTATATATAGCAATTTAAGAGTAGAACAAATAAGGTAAAGGAATCAGCATTCAGTTAATTAAGTAAATCATAGAGTCACAGAATCCAATCACATAAGGGTTCGGAATAGACCTCCCCTAATTAGGGATAATTGGTCAAACAGTAATAACAGAGGAGTTTAATTAAGGCAAGAATCCCAATCATACCAAATAAAGGATCAGTACAATCACAAAATTATACATGCAATCAATTAAGGCATAGACGACCAATTAAAGTCATAAACAAGGAAACAAACAAGATTTATGCATACGAATCTCTAACGGATTCAAGAAATCAGCAAAAACTTTCAAAATAACACTGATTTCCGGAAAGAATTACTCAACTTCCATAAATAGAAATTAGACTAAGTAAAACCTCCCAGAAACATAGAACTTATCCGGAAATAGCAGGTTCGAACCCTAACAGAGGTTAACTAGGGAAAAACCACAAAAATATTGGATTTAACAAGGAACAATGTTTAAGTCCAAAAAATAGAGCAAAGTAATACGACTGGTATCACAAAAACTAAAGTATCGAAACAAATGTTGAAGAAACCAGCATATCACAGAATCAACTAGGGTTTGAATACTCATGCGAAAATTAGTCAAGACAATGAAGAAACAATTAACTAAACATTGAGAACTTATAAAAATTGTTGAAGAAAAATCAGTAACGAACCCTAGTTTTAGAAAGAACAACTAAAATCGAAATAATCAGTTAAAACAAGGGGTTTTTGAAGGAAACATTTAATAACATTCAAATCATCTCAGATCTTTAAAGATCTGAGAAGAATCGACAATATCGATCTAGGGTTTTCAGAAAAAATAGTAGAGATGAGAGAATAGGTCAAGAACCCATAGATTCATAACAAAACAAGGAGAGATTATTACTTACAAACGAAAAATGGCCTGAGATAGGCCGATAAGCAAAGTTTCAAACCAGAAACAGTTGGAGTTCCTTGAGATCCTCTCAAGGATTCATGGAATCGAAGAGCCATGGAGTGTGGGATACCAGGAGTGGTTGGAGGATGACATAGGAGAACCATATGAGGGGTTCACACCGGTGACGGTGTTTAGTGCTAGGGCTAGGTTGAGAGAGAGTTGAGAGACGAGGGGAGATGATGACGGCGGGGGACGGAAAGAATGAGAAGGGTTAGGGGATTAGGTTAGGATTCATTATGGTAGGTTTAATTGTGCACCGTTGATCAAAAGGATCAACGACCACGATTAAACGGGGCTATTGGGTCGGGGTTTGCAGATTGGGCCTAAAGGGATTTGGGCTAGTTTAAAACGGGGTTTTGGGCTGGTTTTAAAAGAGGTCAGGTCTGAAATAAAGGGGTTATTTATTAAATACCCAAATAATTGATAAAAATAATTTATAAAATAATTAACAAATTATAAAAATTAATTTTCATGCATAGAAATTGTCACGACCCAAATTTCCCTCTGTTGGGTATCGTGATGGCACCCAGTCTTAGGGACTAGGTAAGACAAACATTACAACTGAACAACAACGATAATAAAGGAATTTTAACAATTTCGAAATAGAATTCTTGACAGAATTACAAATTTCCCAAAACCCGTTAAATACAAGTCATAAGCTCTACGAAATCTTTCTATCAAATCTAAATACAACTGTCTAGGAATAAGTAAGTACAGTTGAATAAAAATAAAACAGGAAGGTGACTCCGAAGCCTGCAAACGCAGCAGCAGGTAACCTTGAGTCTCCTCAGCAATGATCTGCGCAGCTACTAACAACAATAACCTGGATCTGCACACAAAAATGTACAGAAGTGTAGTATGAGCACACCACAGCGGTGCCCAGTAAGTATCAAGTTTAACCTCGGTGAAGTAGTGACGAGGACTAGTCAAGACACAACCGGTCTAATAAGTAAAAAGGCATAAATGTCTAAAAGACCGAAACATAATATCTATCTAAAGATTTTTCAATATAATTAACGATACGATCGAATAATACGGAAGAAAATTCGATAATTGCGATCAACGGACAACATAATAGAAATACGCAAAGAGAATGGAAAGAATGCAATCCAAATGGAGAGAATCACAACCCAAATAAAGCACTAGCAACTCAGCACTGCATCAATTTATCCACGTCAGGCCTTAGCCAATAAACTCAATAAAACTGGTCAACCTTCGAGTGAAAACCTTTAAATCGTGAGTTTATTTTGAAAACTTTAAAGATATAATCATTTCGGAATAGAGAAATTTCTTGTTTGAAACATACTTTCCCTGAATGTATATTTATATATCTTTATAAAGAGAAATCTTAACAACATAGTCTCTTCAAAATACGTGGTGTTCAAATATACTTTCACAAATACTGCTCTTTCAAATATCATCAAAATACGTGATGTTCAAAATATATTTTCCCAAGTACTGCTCTTTCAAATATCATTATTCTGCAAGACAAATGCTTTTCAAATACACTTTCGAAATAGAAGTCTTTTAGACATAACTTTTCCTGGAGATAATTGCTTTTCAGCTATACTTTTCAATATATATATTCAGATCTTTCGATCCAAATCTCCTCAATCATAAAACTACCGGAACTCAGTCCGCAACTCAGAATTTGCCATGCAATGCAGTACAGGGAGAAAGCTCTCGGATCTCTGTCCGTAGTCCCAATTTAAATATGCGATGCAGTACATGGGGGAAGCTCCCGGATCTCTGTCCGTAGTCCCAATTTAAATATGTGATGCAGTATAGGGGGAAAGCTCCCGAATCTCTGTCCGTAGTCCCAATTTAAATATGCAGTGCAGTACAGGGGGAAAGCTCTCGGATCTTTGTCCGTAATCCCAATGTAAATATGCAATGTAGTACATGGGGAAAGCTCCCGGATCTCGGTCCGTAGTCCCAATTTAAATATGCAATGCAGCCACTGAGGAAAACAACCAGAATGCGATAGAAACAACATATATTGCCACAACCGGCGCAAAAGAAAACAAGACCAAATACAAAGTGTGATGAGCAAATCAATACAAAGACTTAAATCACAAAATGGTAAAAACTCACTCATAAGAAGTAACCGCTGAAAGGAATACCAAGCACAAAGAGGAACAACATAACGAGGGGAAAATAAGGAAAAATAACCACGATTATATCTATTCAAGTTCGCAACCAAGAAACCAAATCATCCCGGCAAAGGAATCATCTATAACCAATCTCACTTAGGCAATTAGCTTCACCGAATAAACTCAGTTTGAACAAATACTCAGTAAATAGGCAACATCAGAGAAATACCATCAACATGGGCGGTCATCAATTAAACCTAAGTAGTACTTGAGGGGAAAATCATTCAAATCACAATGTACGACTCACGGGCATGCTTGACCAATGTATAGATATTCCGAATTACTTGTTAGACATTTACAGGGCGAGATTATACTAGTTTTAGTCGCATAGGCAGCGTATGAAGGAAGATATAGCATAAGGGTAGGAAAAACAAAGTCTTCATTTAAGTATATTAAGATCATATAAGAAACAAGGAATGCTAGGAAAGTACTTCTAATTTGAAACGAAAGACATAAGACTAGAAATCAGGAATTCAGATATAACCAGTTCAATTCCTATACGGGGAACATAAGGACCCAAAATCCCTAAAGGGCGATCTATTTGAAAATAAGTTTGAGTACACACTCGTCTCCTCGCGTACGCGGACTACAATCAACATAGAATACTCAATCCTAAGGGGTAGTTCCCCCCACACAAGGTTAGGCAAGATACTAACCTCGACTCCAAGAATCCAAATCAAGCCTCTAGCACTGCTTTCCTTACGAACTCGACTTCAAATCAATCGTATCTAGACATAATCGACTCAATAACATCAATAAATTCTAAACAATTCAATTTAAATGCCTAATTATAGATTTTCCAACATTCTTCAAAAATTTCCAAAAATTGACCCCGGGCCCGCTTGGTCGAAACACGAGGTTCGGACCAAAACCTGATCACCCATTTACCCACGAGCCCGAATATATAATTTGTTTTGAAATCCGACCCCAAAACAAGGTCAAATGCCCAAATATTCAAAAGCACTAACTCTACCCAAAAATCCCAATTTCTACCTTTGATTTCATGTTTTTAGGCCTAGAATCTAATAGATGTTGATGAAAATGGAAGGAAACGAGTTAAAGATTACTTACCTAATATATTATGGTGAAGAATCTCTTCAAAAATTGCCTATGGGGTTTGGACAAGAAGAGGGTTTATGAATTTTGGTAAAACTCCCGTAATGGTTCTGTTTTTAGACTTAGAAATAACTAGGCGATCTTACTCAGTGCGTTCGCGGCACGTGCACTGCATTCGCACAGGCTATCCTAACCTACCCTCCGTGATCGCGCCCCAACTGGTGCGTTTGCACATGTTTCGCACCACCCAGTCCCCCAGACCTTTTGACCCTGTGCGTTCGCGACTGGTTGATGCGTTCGCATAGGGTCTTCTCCCTATAGGTCCGCGTTCGCACCCTTGGGGTTGCGTTCTCATAGAGTATAGTTTACCCAGACCCCCAGACCCCAAACTACCCTGTGCGTTGGCACGCAATTACCTGGACACCAACAACATCAATAAAACACCAGATATTTACCAAGTTTTGCACTCCGACACTTACCCGGAACTCACCCGAGCCCTCGGAGCTCAAAGCCAAATACACGCACAACCTCATAAACATCATACGGACTTATTCAAGTAATTAAACCACCCAAATAACATCATAAACATCGAATTAAACCTCAAAATCTATAGAAATTCTCAAAAACTTCATAAACTTCAAATTTTGCATTTAAGGTCCGAATCACGCCAAACAAAGTTCGTTTATTTCCAAACTTCACAGATAATACATATAAAACATATTGAACCTGTTTCGGGCTCCAGAACCAAGATACGGGCCCGATACCACAGTTTTCACATAACATTTCATTTGCAAAAACCTTTATATTTTTCAGAAAACAATTTTTTTTTTTAAATTCATTTCTCGGATTTGGGACCTCGGAATTCGATTCTGGGCATACACCCAAGTCCCATATTTTCCTACGGACCTTCCAGGACTGTCAAATCACGGGTCCGCGTCTGTTTACGAAAAACATTGACTGAAGTCAACTTTATTCAAATATTTATTACAAAAATTATCATTTTTATCAGTTTTTCACATAAAGGCTTCCCGGCTACACGCCCGGGCTACGCACGCAAATCGAGGTGAGATAGAAGGAGGTTTTCACGACCTCAGAACACAAAATTAGCTAGAAATATATGGAATGACCTTTTGGGTCATCACAATCTCCCCCTCTTAAACAAACGTTCGTCCTCGAACGTGCTAAGATTCACTTTGAACTCATCCAATAAATGATTGAGCACTTCCAACACACACCCGCGGGTGATCCCACGTCACCCCAACCTACATAAGCCTGATGACACCATCACAACTTCCATATAGCCTCTTCATCATCATCGATAAGCCTCATACCTCAATTTCTCACTTTCTACTTATTTCCAAAAGACCCGATTCTGAATCCATATCCGGCATTATCGTCAACCAGCTACATCAATTCAGGTGTATGCCCATAAGGCACGGCCACACATCATAGCACATCACACATAGGCTCAATAGTACTTTTGATCACAATAACTGCCCGAAATCAACTCAACATTGGCAATTAGTCCCATATATGGAAGAACTCTGTTTCCAAATCCCATAATACCGATAATTATGCAATAAACACGAAGAGCTCATCATAAGACACCTGAATCACCGAGTCACATCTACTACCACCGGGCACACATCCTGCAAGCTAAGTTAAGGAAGCACATAACGAAATGATTGAGTATGAAAATATAAGCATATAGAGGTACTATCAAACAAGCTCATAGGCATAAATTTCTATCAATACTGACTTAAAAGAGCAATATAACAAGGGAGAAGCAAGTCATATGAACAAATCACAAGGATCCCATTCTGATATAACTTCCACCGCGGTACTCAGCCCAGTCCAAACATATCAAATCACAAAGAATCACGAGGGTCTCTCCCTCAACTCTATGTCACATGCCGAAATATACCATACCAATAGAATTTCTCCCTTAACTCATCTCAGCTGATAAAAATCATAACGCTAGCTGATCTCACATCTCGATGGAGTATCAAATCACAACTCGAAAACAAAATACTCAGGAGAATCACATAAATCTTACCACGAAGAACAACAAGGACTCACTGCCGATTTCATTACTATCAAGAATGAATAAAACAACGATAGACACAGGCTACTACTTAGAGAATCTCTCAACAGGAGCAAACACAAAATAGAGTGCAGAACATGAAACTCACTCGTAAATGAAACAACAAATAAGGGAACTCGTCCCGACCAGCAGAGCTATAATGAAATACAATGGTACCCTACTTTAGCACATCAAGACATACCTGGGTGATAATATTTGGCATAACGACCTCTAGCCTACTATATGCAACGCATCAACGGGTCGGGCCTCCCCCCATTAGGCGCCCTCTATCCACATGAATACCATGCTATAACTCTCCTACCCGAATCCTGGAACAATCACTCACCCTGTGCCTAACATCTCCACATTGAAAATGATATCTCTGCTGATGTGGCTGTGAAAAACCCATAATATGGATCCTCCGAGACCAATGAGTACCTGAAAAGCTCCTATGCGAAGCTGGTAATGCAACTGAACTGGTTGACCCCAAATTCTCTACCATGCCTGAATCTCTGAATGAATCTACAGACTCGCCTCCTAATTGAAGCAATCAAGTGAGGTGTATATCTGACCAACTCACTGGATCTAACGGCATACTCCAATAGTGACATAGCGCCCTGACGTAACTGCTCAAACTCCGGGTGATGTACATCCCGAAGGAACTGTGTGAATATGCTTGAATGAGGTTCTAGGTACACCGGTGAAGTATTGAGTAACCGAGTGTCTTGTAATTGAACTTGGGATAAGTGTGGGGTGTGTAGGAATGTGATACATGTTAAAGGTTTGAGCTTGAAAGTCAAATCATGTCTTAACACCATGTATATAATGTATTAAATGTGTTAAATTTTTGTAGAAAGTAGTGATGTAGTGTAGTTTTGTAGTGTATACAAGGAAGTGCAACATCCTATTTCCACGATTAATGTGAATTCATGTAGCCATAATCAAATTTTTTTTGAATAACTTGGGGAAGTCTTGAGTACCCATAGCTTTAGGAGGCAACACTTGCACTTTATCGCATAAAAAAATTATAAAATCATGTAAGGAAGTGTTAATTACACCTTTTGTTTTAAGTGTGCGGTCCTTGTAGGACGGGCACCCCAACCTTAGGTACAATGTTTATCAAGTCTCATGTACTTTTTTTCATGCTGTTGCAGGGTTCCACATGGCTCGTGATAGTACAACCAAGGGCAAAGGCATTGGCAAATCCTCCTCCACCTCTCCGGCCACCAAGAAAATAAATCAAGGAGATGGCCCCTCCCGCCTAGCCAAAGGCAAGCAATTGGCCGAAAGCTCACACCCTACACCTTTGAGACCCCGACCCCGATTGGACTTGGTAGATGATGCGGTGGTTGCATGGCACAGGGACTTTGTTCCAAAGGGACGTTATATCTCCGAGGTAGGGACAACACTAAATCCTTGGAGTGGAACTTTCCTGAGGTAATTAGCCAACTCCGTGCAAGGCACATGGAGAAGCTATTAACATGCCCCGGCAAGGCAAATTTGAGTATGATCCGGGAACTTTATGCAAATTGGCATGACGGGCATGCTACTTCAAGTTTACGGGGTATTGAGATCAAAATGCACCGGACAGACATCTGCAAATACTTGGGGGTTGAAGATGTTGACCCAACGAGGCTTAAAAAATTTGTCAAGAGCCCCAAATACAAATTGATCCGTCACACTTTGTGTGGCATTGACTCGACTGCCAAGTGGATCAAATAACATGGAACTCTTCATCTTCATATGGTCCGGTCAGACTTTAACAAGACTGCCAAGGTGTGGCAAAATTTTGTACAAGTACGGCTCATGCCTGCCGAGCATATCAGTGACTGCACTCGTGCTTGGGTGTGTGTCATTTATTTTTTTATGACAGGCCGACCCATAAATGTGGGTGAATTGATGTTGGGTGAGATGGAACGTACGAAGTTTGGGCGGCAGATCAGGCGGTTTTTCTTTGCAAACTTGCTCACTAAGTATATGCTAGACCTTGGGGTGCCTGAGTACCCAGGGTATGATGAGTGGTGGAGCCTTCACCCGTGCTTATGGACATTACTATACTACTGGAGCCAGCATCCAAGCTCATTCCAGCTGCACGCTATGAAATGGACGAAAGCTTCAGCAGGTATATTTATAAAACACTGAACGTTTTGATGTGTAAAGCAGGTGCTACGAATGTGGAGCGTATGGAATTGCACAGTGAGTTATCCAGTTCTACCAAAGAAATGTTGGGGATTCCACCTGGCAGCCCTGTTCATTCTTCTGAGGATGTGAACACCGTACGCAGCTCTGACACAGAAGATGAGGGGGGTGAAGAGGTTACTAGACCCCGGGCAACAGTTCCTCTAGGCCCTGATGATGATGAGCCTGCACCTGCTGCTCTGGAGACTTCCGATTGACAGGGAGAATTTCTTTTCACCCTACTATGTTTTGTTAATTTTTATATGCATAGGGACTATGCATGATTTAAGTGTGGGGTGGGAAGTACGCTACTTGTGATGTTGTTGTATAATTGTATAGTTAGAATTTTTTTTAGCATTAATTATTTTCTGTTTTAGTAGTAGTCGCATTTTCAGTATTTTTCGTTTTAGTTAATTCTTAATTTTAGTTAGTTCAAAAATAAAACTATATATATATATATATATATATATAGAAAAAAAATCGCACGTTTCCCGACGATGGATCTGTTGGAGAATTTTCTTGAGGGATAAAGTCCGGTTTGAAAACACCAAAAAGATTTTTTATTTTTTTTCTTAGGATAGTTAAGTAGTATCCCTTGGTTTTTCTTTGGGTACCGGTTCTTTTCCAAAGGTGTAGCTTGAACCACGTACTTTAAAATTATTTGTTTAGTGTAGTTAGGAAGAAACTGAGTAACTTAGAAATACCCTTTGACATGTTTGGTGTCGGCATATTAGGTTATGACATACATTCTGATTTCCCTTGTATTTGGTTTGACATGTGATGGTTGAGTAAAAATAAATAGCCTATTTTGTGACGCCTTAGCTCAGTTGCTTGACTTGGACGCTACATACGGTAATATTGCTTAATTCTCTCAATTTTGTGTGCTTGCTTGACTTGAAGTTGAATAAAACCGTTGTGATTGATTCATGTGCCATGTGTGAGTGAGGTTTAGTGATTTTCTATTCTATCCTATGTAGTCTAGAACTTTCCCCGTGTGTTAATCGAAGCGAAATTGTAGGTTATGCTGGTCTAGGGGATGACGTAGGCATTTTCTTGTTTGATCATGGATGCGCTTGTCACATGAAAATTAAAAATTTTCATTGCTAGCCCCTTTGAGCCGTTTGACCTTTTCTTTGGTACCCACATTACAAGCCGTACCCCTATTTGTTCTTAAATTGAGATTTTTGCACCTTTACCTCCCAAGACACTTAGTCGCTAAAAGAAGTAAGGTGAGACAAGGGGGAATAGTTTTTGAGTGGAGCCATGGAAAGGCCTGTTAGTGCACAAAAATTATTTTCAAAAGTCACTGGCCATTGAATCTTCATGTATGGAGTGTGTGTAGAAAAAAAATGATAGTAAAAGTATGTACAAAAAGATACACACCTCCAATTTTTATTAATTTGTGTTAGTGAAAATATAGAAGTGCTTAATTGAAAAAGGGCTATGTTGAATATGAATATTGGCAAGGGAATTGGTTGAGAAGAATATGTGTTGATTTGTGAATATAGTGTATTAAAGTGCTTAGGAGGGTTAGTCACTATTCCAAAATATATCCTACCCGTCTCTTAGCCTACATTACAACCTTAAAAGTCCTAATTGATCCTAGATTCGGCTAACTTGAATTAGTGGAGATCTACACTAAGGGAAAGCTTATGGTACGACCACGAGATGCATATGAATTCTTTGTGAGAGTGAGTGAATTTGTTCAATTGTGTGATTTCCTTAAATTATGTTCAAAGGCATATTTGAATATGGAGACTAGTTATATTCACTCTTTTGTTTGTTGGTGAGGGCACATGATCTCATGAACGATTGGTAATGTTGTAAACTTTCTTGTTGGGTAGGTGCGTGAATTGAGAGGGCTTAGTGGTTGCAATTTGAATCTTGAGGTTGGGTGGATGCAAATAGGTTGTTTGTATGATTGATTAAATTGTTATACTTGGGCATGTTTAAAAAAGGGGAAGAATGTGAAATTTTGTATGTTCATACTTGATTGCCGGTATAGATAATAGTCAAGGGGTAAGGTGTGTGATTGAAAAGTAAAATACTCCTTGATAATGAAATTTGTATGTGTTGAAGGGTAGTAGATTGTCCCATTGCTCGAGGACGAGCAAGAGTCTAAGTGTGGGGTGTTGATGTTTAGCTTAAAGTGTATAGATTTCTATGTATATCGCCTCATATTTTACTTTTGTTTCGTGAGTTTTAGATGTTAATTATGATGATTTATAATAATTTGAAGCGTTTTTATGTTTAGGAACGATTCGGGAGCAATTGGGGGCGAAACATGCGAAATTAGAGCCAAAACGGACTAAAACCGGACAAACCGGCAATTTGGCAATTTTGGGCGCCACAGGCAGGGCTGGGCGCCACCTGTGGCGCTGGAGGCAGAATTATTTTGAAGGGCAGTGCCCTGATGAGCACCCGCCGCTAGCCAAGGTGGCGGTGACGTGGGTTTTTCCTGTTTTGCCCGGGACATGGTTATTTCGGCCCTAACCCTACCCAACACGTATAAAAGCAAGTCTAAGCTTATTTTTGAAGGATTCATGCCACTTTGGAGAGGATATACACATGGAATTTCTAGGGAGAGAAGGATTATCAGTTTTCTTCATCTTTTTCTAGTATTTACAATTAATTCAACACTTATGCAATTGTTTGATTTTAGCATGAGTGGTTAAACACCCATTGTTCTGGGGCTGTGGTTTAGCCATGAATATTGTTATTCGACATTAAGTTAACCTTGATTATAGTTCACTCAATTTATGGTTGTTTCTTCAATTCTGTGTTTAATTTCTTAATTGTCTGGCCAGCAGTTAGGTTTTATATACTATCTATGTTATGCTTGGGAAAGCCGTATATAGATTAGAGAAGAATTGAAGAGAGCGTGATCTTAACCCTTCAGGGGAGAGGATTTGTGGTTAGTATAGGAATATATCTAGTCACCGTGCTTAATTAAATATCGTAATCTTAGTGCGTTCTAATATATTAATTTCATAGGAATATAGGCGTTAATCTATTGAGAATAGGCGAGTAGTGCTTCGGAAGAAGGCTATGAGAGCATTTATCGATTAATTAGCAACCATGAGCGAATTATAGTAAAGGGAGAGTTAATTAGAGTGCAATACGAGTGGTGAACTGATCACAACCCTGGAATACTTGTCTCTACTGAATACACAATAATACTCTCATTACTTGATAATTAGTTATTTCGTAGAATCGTAGTATAAAATAGTTACATTCCTGGATTTTATTTTGGATTGATTAAATAACAATTATAGTGAATTAGTGAGTATTTTACACAAGTCTTCGTGGGTTCGACACTCGATTTAACATTATATTACTTGTACGACCACGTATACTTGCGTGTGCGTTTGGGACCAATTTCGGTGAAGGGTGTCCGGAGTTTCTTGGGACACGCAGGATTTTATAGGCTCATCCTAGTAGTAAAACTTCACATCGCGTAAGAACCTCGTCCTTGCCTCAGATTCAATTTCCGGAGGAAGTACCCCACTCACCAGATAATTCACATAATTCATCTTGTTTTACTTTCTTCAATCTCCAGGTATGTTTTTATTCTGCTTTTTCTTCTTTTATGTTTTTAGCGTAGGGTCAGAAGCCAGGACAGACTTGACGGCTTTGACCCCGAACCTGAGAGAACATTTCATAGGAGGTTGAGGAAAGCAATGGATACAGACAATATTCAGGACCTCATTCAATTTCCTGTGAACATGGCAGAGGAACAACACGTGGTTGTTCAGGAGGTAGCAATGCCCAGTATTGCTAATGTTACCTCCAACATCGTGAAGCCCAGAATCACTGGGCACTTTGAGCTGAAACAGAGCATGATCCAGCTACTTCATGCAAACGGGCAGTTTTTGGGTCTTCCACACGAGGATCCACAGCAGCACATTCTGAACTTATTGGAGATTAGTGATACTTATATCACTAACGGGGTCACGCCAGATTATGTGAGGCTCGCGCTTTTCCCATTCTCTCTATTGGGAAAAGCAAAGCGATGGATAAAGGCAGAACCAGCCAATTCCATTACAACATGGAATGATTTGGCGAGAAAATTTCTGGCAAGGTTCTGCCCCTCAGGAAAGACTGCAAAGATCAAAAGTGAGATAGTCTCCTTTAAAAAGAAAACAGGCGAATCTTTATATTCAGCATGGGAAAGGTTCAAGGGGCTACTCAGAGACCGTCCTCATCACAATCAGAAAAACGCGGTGTTAGTTCACACTTTCATTGAGGGGCTCCATCCTCAAACAAAAATTGTGGTAGATGCAGCAGCTGGAGGTCAGGTATTGGAGAATAATTATGATGAAATATTTGCTTTGTTGAATAAATTCTCCAAAAGAAATCCAGACTGGCAAGGTGAGATGGGAAGGAATGTGGTTCAAAAGTCACCAGGGGTTCTTGAATAGATGTTGTATCAGCACTGTCAACTCAGATCTCTACATTGACTAACCAAGTCAATCAGATGACCCTGATCATTAACAAGCAACAATCTCAACCACCGCAACAATCCCAGCCAGTGTAACCAGTGCAACAGATTCAGGTATTTTGTGAAGTCTGTGGAGAGGGTAACTCGAGTGATTTGTGCCCAGTTAATCCAGAGTCTGTCTGCTTTACGGGTAATGCGAATAGGGGTCAAGAAAATCAATATGGAAACACTTATAACCCCAACTGGAGAAACAACCCAAACTTCTCTTGGGCTGGAAATCAAGGCACTCAGAATCATTACAGGCCTCCAGCACCTCCAGCACCTCAACAACAATACAAACTACCTCAGGCTGAACAATCAGCAAGCCTTGAGGAGATTATGAAGAGAATTATGAATGACCAACTTGTTTTCAATCAGAAAATGATGGTTGATCACCAGGCCTAGACAGTAGCAATGAAAAATTTGGAACGTCAAGTGGGGCAACTCGCCGGTTCTCAAAATACCCGACCAACGGGGGCTCTCCCAAGTGACACTGAAGCTAATCCTAAAGCATATGTTAATGTTATATCATTGAGGAATGGGAGACAATTGGAAGAAGTTCAGTCCAAGAAGAGAAAGCAGGTAACTTTTAATGAGAAACCAGCCACTATAGAATCAACATCAGACAATCCAAAAGAATCAGTAAAGCCAACTAAGGAAGCGGTGGCTGAGCAACCCCCACCATTGGTTGCAAGGCCACCCCTTCCGTTCCCTCAAAGGTTGCAAAAGGTGAAAGATAATTCCGCATACAAAAAGTTCCTTGACCTCTTGAAGCAGGTACAAATCAATATTCCACTGGTAGATATTTTGCAGGAGGTACCCAAATATGTAAATACATCAAGGACATTGTGGCCAATAAAAGAAGGTTGACTGAGTTTGAGACCGTGGCGCTCACTGAGGAAGTTAGCTCAAGAATTCAAAGAAAACTACCTCATAAATTAAAGGATCCGGGTAGTTTTACTATCCAAATCTCAATCGGTAAGCATGCAGTCGGGCGAGCCTTGTGCGATCTTGGGGAAAGCATTAATTTGATGCCGCTATCTCTGTTCAGGCAGTTGGGGTTGGGTGAGCCACGCCCAAGAACAGTGATTTTACAATTGGCTGATCTCTCCCTTGCTCATCCTGAGGGTGTAATTGAAGATGTGCTGGTTCAAGTGGGCTCTTTCATATTCCCAGCTAATTTCATTATCTTGGACTATGAGCCTGATCAGGAAATCCCATTTATTTTGGGGTGTCCCTTCTTAGCTACGGGTCGAGCTATCATTGATGTGTGTGAAAGGAAAATGACGATGCGAGTTGGTGATCGAGTGGAGGTGTTTAATGTATACAAGGCACTCAAATTACCCGTCCACTATGAAGAGCTATCCATGATTACTGTGGTGGAAAGCAAATTGGCATCAATGGTTCCCTACATGAGTCATGTTGACCCTCTTGAGCAAGTGTTGGTTGGGGATGAATAAGATAGTGAGGATGAAACAAGGGGAGACATTGAGAAAGTTCTTTAAATATCCTGCAGTTACCTCCACGGGCTAGGAAAATTTGAGGAGTTGAACAAGCATGTTACTCTGACCCCTCATAAGCCATCTATTGAAGAAGCTCCAAAGCTGGAACTTAAACCTCTTCCAGCACATTTATGCTATGCTTATTTGGGGAATTCTGAGACATTGCCCGTGATCATCTCGTCCAGCCTGACTAATACACAAGAAGAGAAATTGCTCAGAGTACTTTGTGAGCACAAAAAGGCGATTGGGTGGACCATTGCAGATATTAAGGGAATCAGCCCGTCGTTTTGCATGCATAAAATCTTTTTGGAAGATGGACACCGCCCGAGTGTTGAGCAGCAAAGGAGGTTAAATACCATCATGAAAGAAATAGTGAAGAAAGAAGTCATAAAATTACTGGATGCAGGTATCATTTTTCCTATTTCCTTACAGCAACTGGGTGATCCCGGTTCAATGTGTGCCCAAAAAGGGAGGGATGACTGTGATTGAGAATGAGAAAAATGAGCTGATTCCTACCCGCACTGTTACGAGTTGGAGAGTTTGCATTGATTATCGAAGCCTCAACAAAGCAACCCTCAAGGATCACTTTCCACTCCCCTTCATTGATCAAATGCTGGACAGATTAGCAAGGCATGAATATTATTGCTTTATGGATGGGTATTCAGGTTACAATCAAATTGTCATATGCCCAGAGGATCAGGAGAAGACCACGTTTACCTGTCCGTATGGAACCTTCGCCTTCAAGCGAATGCAATTTGGTCTTTGCAATGCACCAGCCACTTTCCAGAGATGCATGATGGCTATTTTCACTAATATGGTGGAAAAATTCGTGAGGTGTTCATGGATGACTTCTCAGTCTTTGGGTCATATTATGATGATTGTTTGAAAAATCTAAGCATGGTGTTGGCCCGTTGTGAAGAAACGAATCTGGTTTTGAATTGGGAGAAGTGTCACTTTATGGTGCAGGAAGGCATCATTTTGGGTCATAGAATATCTAGTAGGAGTGGCATCGAAGTTGATAAGGCAAAAGTGGAGGCAGTTGAAAAACTACCTCCACCAATTTCGGTGAAGGGTGTCCGGAGTTTCTTGGGACATGCAGGATTTTATAGGTGCTTGATTAAAGATTTTTCTAAAATTGCTACTCCTTTGTGCAAGTTGCTGGAAAAAGATGTCAAGTTCAATTTTGATGAAGCCTGCCTGAAGGCATTTGAGGAGCTCAAAAAGAAATTGGTAGATGCCCCCATAATTGTTGCACCTGATTGGTTCGTACCATTTGAAATTATGTGTGATGCAAGTGACCATGCAATTGGGGCAGTGTTAGGCCAAAGGAAAGACAAGGTGTTTTATTCCACTTACTATGCGAGTAAGACCCTTGATGATGCACAGCAGAATTACACCACCACTGAGAAGGAGCTTCTAGCTGTGGTGTGGGCCTTTGAAAAATTTAGGGCATACTTGGTGGGAACAAAAGTCATAGTCCACACAGATCACGCAGCAATTAGGTATTTATTTACAAAGAAAGAATCTAAATCTAGATTGATGCGCTGGGTTTTATTTACTGCAGGAATTTGATGTGGATATAAGAGGTCGAAAGGGCACTGAAAACCAAGTAGCCGACCATCTGTCGAGGCTGGAAAATCATGACCATGTTGAGGAGGGTGGAGATATTAAAGAAGTTTTTCCTGATGAGCAACTTTTTGCTATAACCCAAGACCCTCCTCCATGGTATGCTGATTATGTGAATTATCTGGTGACTGGGGTACTTTCTCCGGAAATTGAATTTGAGGCAAGGAAGAGGTTCTTACATGATGTGAAGTTTTACTACTGGGATGAGCCCTATTTGTACAAAGAATGTGCTGATCAGTCCTGATAAAGATGTGGAACTTGTGCTGTATGATTGTCATGCATCACCTTATGGGGGCCATCATGGTGGCGATAGAACAACGGCGAAAGTGCTACAATCTGGGTTCTTTTGGCCAACTTTATTCAAAGACGCCCATGCGTTTGTTAAAAAGTGTGACCAGTGCCAGAGAACAGGAACGATCACAAGGAAGCACGAGATGCCTTTGAATAATATCTTGGAGGTCGAGATTTTTGATGTATGGGGGATAGATTTTATGGGTCCATTCCCATCGTCCAGGGGAAATAAGTACATTTTGCTGGCAGTTGACTACGTGTCGAAATGGGTGGAGGCAATTGCATTGTCGACGAATGATGCCATGGTTGTCGCTGCGTTTGTGAAGAAGAAGATATTCCTAAGATTTGGTACTCCACGTGCCTTGATTAGTGATGAAGGAGCCCACTTTTGCAATCGGTTATTGAATAACCTTTTAGCTATAAATGTAGTCCGTCATCGAGTTGCAACAGCATATCACCCTCAAACAAGTGGACAAGCAGAGGTATCCAACAGAGAAATAAAGCAAATATTAGAGAAAACAGTGAGTGTGAACATGAAATATTGGGCTGCAAAGTTAGATGATGTCTTATGGGCATATAGAACAGCTTACAAAACACCAATTGGGGCATCACCGTACAAGCTGGTCTATGGGAAGGCCTGTCACTTGCCCGTTGAGCTTGAACATAAAGCATATTGGGCCATCAAGAAGCTAAACATGAACC
This sequence comes from Nicotiana paniculata, assembly GCA_005239505.1. Taxonomy (NCBI): domain Eukaryota; kingdom Viridiplantae; phylum Streptophyta; class Magnoliopsida; order Solanales; family Solanaceae; genus Nicotiana; species Nicotiana paniculata. The sequence continues at coordinate 57,160 of ML310975.1, forward strand.
TTGAAGCCGCGGGTGAGAAAAGATTGTTGTAGTTGGATGAATTAGATGAGTTCAGGTTGCACTCGTATGAAAATGCCAAACTTTACAAAGAAAAGACCAAGAGATGGCATGACAAGCATATTAAGCCGCGTCAATTTGAGCCAGGCCAACAGGTATTATTACTCAATTCTAGGCTAAGATTGTTCCTGGAAAGCTGAAATCGAGATGGTCAGGCCCGTTTGAGGTAGTGAGAGTCACTCCATATGGTGCACTTAAGTTGCGAGCTATACATGGTGAAAGTAATTTTTTGGTGAATGGACATAGAGTCAAGAACTATTGGGGTGGTGCCATAAATTGTGAGAAGACCAAGGTCGTGCTCGCTGATTCGTGAGGCGAGATTCTGCGTCGTGTCGCGACGTTAAATCAGGCGCTTGTTGGGAGGCAACCCAATTTTTAATTGCTTTCGGAGTTAACTTCTTAATTCTTTTTGTAGTAAGAATAGATAGATTTTGCATTTTTTTTCTTCTTGTAGGTTAAGAATTGGTAGATACAATGGCGTAGGACATGTAATTTAGTATTTTAAAAAGCTAGGGGGATCGGGTGTTCTATATAAAAATAAAAAATAAAAAATAAAAATAAAAAAATTATTTTTTAATACCCCCAATGCCCTGGTCAGTGCCAGGGGCCGCTGGGGGCGCTGGAAGCAGTAGAAAATTAAACCCCCCAGCGCTGGAAGCAGTAGCAAATTAAACCCCCCAGCGCTGGGCGCTGGCTGGGGGGGGTCCGAATTTTTTTTATTTTTTTTATTTTTTATTGTTCTTTGCCTTATTATTTTCTAATTACCCATACCCATTAAACCCAACCCAATTACCCATCCACACTAACACTATAACCCATCTTCTACCCAAATACCCACATCCAAAGAAAGAACACAAACACTCCTCTCCTTCCTCTCTCTCTNTTTTCTTCTTATTTTATGTTTTTAGTGTAGTATCAATGGTAATTCCCATCCCCCATGAGCCCTAACTCCCAATTTTTCCATTTATGCAGTTATAAGACTATTTTGGTGGTTGGCTTTGTTTTTGACGTTGTGGTCATGATTTTTTTGGGTTGGAGTAGTAAAATTAAAGTCCCTCTACTCTATTTAAAAATTGGGATGGCCATTCTCTTCCACCATTGTTGAAATCCAGAGCTAACAATTTATGCCCACAAGGTGTTTGTGAATATGCTTGAAAGAAGTTCTAGGTAAACCGGTGAAGTATTGAGTAACCGAGTGTCTTGTAATTGAACTTGGGAGAAGTGTGGGGTGTGTAGGAATGTGATACATGTTAAAGGTTTGAGCTTCAAAGCCAAAATCATGTCTTTACACCATGTATACTATGTATTAAATGTGTTAACTTGTTGTAGAAAGTAGTGATGTAGTGTAGTTTTGTAGTGTATACAAGGAAGTGAAACATGTTATTGCCACTATTAATGTGAATTCATGTAGCCATAATCAAATATTTTTTTTAATAACTTGGGGAAGTCTTGAGTACCCATAGCTTTAAGAGGCAACACTTGCAATTTATCGAATAAAAAAATTATAAAATCATGTAAGGAAGTATTAATTACACCTTTTCTTTTAAGTGTGCGGTCCTTGTAGGACCGGCACCACAACCTTAGGTACAATGTTTATCAAGTCTCATGTACTTGTTTTCATGTTGTTGCAGGGTTCCACATGGCTCGTGATAGCACAACCAAGGGCAAAGGCATTGGCAAATCCTCCTCCACCTCTCCGGACACCAAGAAAAGAAAGCAAGGAGATGGCCCCTCCCGCCTAGCCAAAGGCAAGCAATTGGCCGAAAGCTCACACCCTGCACCTTTGAGACCCCGACCCCGGTTGGACTTGGTAGATGATGCGGCGGTTGCATGGCACAAGGACTTTGTGCCAAAGGGACGTTATATCTACGAGGTAGGGATCAACTCTAAATCCTTGGAGCGGAACTTTCCTGAGGTAATGAGCCAACTCCGTGAAAGGAACATAGAGAAGCTATTGACATGCCCCGGCAAGGAAAATTTGAGTATGATACGGGAACTTTATGCCAATTGGCACGACGGGCATGCTACTTCAAGTGTACGGGGTATTGATATCAAAATGCACCGGACAGACATCTGCAAATACTTGGGGGTTAAAGATGTTGACCCAACGAGGCATAAAAAATTTGTCAAGAGCCCCAAATACAAATTGATCCGTCACACTTTGTGTGGCGTTGACTCGACTACCAAGTGGATCAAACAGCATGGCACTCTTCATCTTCATATGGTCTGGTCAAACTTTAACAAGACTTCCAAGGTGTGGCCAAATTTTTTACAAGCACACCTCATGCCTGTCGAGCATATCAGTGACTGCACTGGTGCTCGGGTGTGTGTCATTTATTTTTTGATGACAGGCCGACCCAAATGTGGGTGAATTGATGTTGGGTGAGATGGCACGTACGAGGTTTGGGCGACAGGTCAGGCGGTTTTTCTTTGCAAACTTGCTCACTAAGTATATGCTAGACCTTGGGGTGCCTGAGTACCCAGGGTATGATGAAGTAGTGGAGCCTTCACCCGGGCTTATGGACATTACTATACTACTGGAGCCAGCATCCAAGCTCATGCCAGCTGCACGCTATGAAAGGGACGAAAGCTTCAGCAGGTACATTTATAAAAGTCTGAACTTTTTGATGTGTAAAGCAGGTGCTACGGATGTGGAGCGTATGGAATTGCGCAGTGAGTTATCCAGTTCTGCCAAAGAAATGTTGGGGATTGCACCTGGCAGCCTTGTTCATTCTTTTGAGGATGTGAACACCGTACGCGGCTCTGAAACAGAAGATGAGGGGGGTGAAGAGGTTACTGGACCCCGGGCAACAGTTCCTCTAGGCCCTAATGATGATGAGCCTGCAGCTGCTGCTCTAGAGACTTCCGATTGACAGGGAGTATTTCTTTTCACCCTACTGTGTTTTGTTAATTTTTATATGCATCGGGACTATGCATGCTTTAAGTGTGGGGTGGGAAGTA
>MDKI01022508.1:0-22169 GCA_005239505.1 Nicotiana paniculata
AAGTACATAAAATGCGAGGTAAATAATGCTTAAAATCACGAATTCTAGCCACACATCAGAGACACCTTCAAGAATACCCAATCATCTACTTGAAACTCCAAATCTCTTCGACGAACTTCTGCATAGGATTTCTGACGACTCTGAGCAGTTTTTATCCTCTCCTGAATGACTCTAACTTTTTCCATATCTTGGTGCACAAGATCCGGTCCTAGCAGTTCCGCCTCACCAACCTCGAATCATCCAATCGGATATCTACACCTCCTTCCATACAATAACTCAAATGGGGCCGTATGAATACTAGCATGGAAACTATTATTATAAGCAAATTCTATAAGCGGCAAGTGATCATCCCAGCTACCCTTGAAATCTAATACACAAGACCGTAACATATCTTCAAGCGTTTGAATGGTCCGCTCTGCCTGACCGTCCATTTGCGGGTGGAAAGCTGTGCTGAGATTTACCTGCGTACCCAAACCTTGCTGAAATTTCCCCCAAAAGTTAGCTGTAAACTGGGCCCCTTGATCCGAGATAATAGATACTGGAGTACCATGGAGCCTGACTATTTCTTTGATTTACAACTGAGCGTACTGTTCTGTAGTGTCGGTGGACTTTACTGGCAAGAAATGCACCGACTACGTGAGCCTATCCACTATTACCCAAACTGAGTCGAACCTACACGGAGTGCCAGGTAACCCTACCACAAAGTCCATATTGATTATTTCCCATTTCCATGTCGGTATTTCAATAAGTTGGGCCATCCCACCAGGCCTCTGATGCTCGGCCTTCACTTGCTGACAATTTAGACACCTAGCCACAAAGTCCGCCAATCCCCTCTTCTTATCATTCCACCAATAAATCTCCTTGAGATCGTGATACATCTTCGTGGAACCTGGGTGTACGGAATACTAGAATTGTGAGCCTCTGCCATAACTCTCTCCCGAAGATCATCCACATCCGGAACACATAGCCTCCCTTAGCACCGCAAACACCATCATCGTTGCCGAGTGAAAATGTTGTAGTCTTGTGATTCAGAATTACTTCTCTCAACTGTGCCAAAGCCGGATCCCTGAATTGTTTTCCCTTGACTTCCGCTACAAGCAAAGACTCCGCTCCATTACGCACCACGACATTCCCTTCATCTGAGGCCAAAAGACATACCCCCATACTGGCCAACTGATAAACCTCCCGAGCCAAAGGCCTCTAACCTGCTTCCAAATGAGCCAAGCTACCCATGGATTTCCGACTAAGAGCGTCGGCTACCACATTCGCCTTTCCTGGATGGTACAAAATATTCATATCATAATCCTTGAGCAATTCTAACCACCTCTGATGCCTTAAGTTCAACTCCTTCTGTTTGAATAAGTACTGAAGACTCTTGTGGTCCGTGAACACGTCCACATGGACCACATAAAGATAATGCCGCCAGATTTTCAATGCAAAAACAACCGCCGCGAGCTCCAAATCATTCGTCGGGTAATTCTTCTCATGATTCTTGAGCTTCCTAGAAGCATATGTTATTACCTTACCACATTGCATCAATACACACCCCAAACCAACCCTTGAAGCATCACAATACACCACAAACCCTTCTAAACCTTCTGGCAAGGTCAGCACAGGTGCCGAAGTCAATCTTGATTTCAATTCTTGAAAAATCTTTTCGCAAGCATCGGGCCACTGAAACTTAATCGCTTTCTGCGTCAGCTTAGTCAATGGGGAGGCGAGGGTAGAGAATCCTTCTACAAACCTCCGATAATATCCAGCCAAGCCCAAGAAACTGCGAATCTCTGTCGGGGTCGTTGGTCTAGGCCAATCCTTTACCGCTGCAATCTTTTGAGGATCAACCCGAATCCCTTCCCTGGAAACAACATGGCCTAGAAAGGTGATTGATTCTAGCCAAAACTCACATTTTGAAAACTTTGCATGCAACTGGTGCTGATGAAGAGTCTGCAGAACTGCCCTGAGGTGATTAGCATGATCTTCCTGACTTCGCGAATAAACAAGGATATCGTCAATGAAGACAATCACAAAGGAGTCAAGAAACGGTTTGAAAACCCAATTCATAAGATCCTAAAAGCTGCTAGGGCGTTGGTTAGCCCAAAAGACATTACCAGAAATTCAAAGTGCCCATATCGAGTCCTGAAGGTAGTCTTAGGAATATCCTGCTCCTTGATCTTTAACTGGTGATACCCGGACCGCAAATCAATCTTTGAGAAGAACTTAGCACCTGGCAATTGGTCGAACAAATCATCTATCCAAGGCAATGGGTATTTGTTTTTGATGGTGACCTTGTTGAGCTGGCAATAATCAATACACATCCGAAGCGATCCATCTTTCTTTCTGACAAAAAGAACCGGTGCACCCCAAGACGACACACTTGGCCGAATGAAACCCTTTTCTAATAGATCTTTCAATTGTTCTTTTAACTCTCTCAATTATGCTGGCGCCATTCGGTAGGGTGGAATAGATATTAGCTGCGTATCTGGCAATACATCAATCCTGAAATCGATCTCTCTATCTGGTGGAATCCCAGGAAGCTCGTTCGGAAATACTTCAAGAAATTCATTCACAACAGGCACAGATTCGGGAGAAGGCACCTCTGAAGTGGTGTCCGCAACCCGGACCAAATGGTAGATGCACCCTTTTCTGATCATCTTTGAGGATTTAAGGTAGGAAATAAGCCTACCTCTTGGCACAATATTATTCCCCTCCCACTCCATAACTGGATCATTAGGAAACTCGAGCCTCATAATTCTAGTTCGGCAGTCGAGTTTAGCAAAGCACGAATAGAGCCAATCCATCCCCATAATTACATCAAAATCTACCATTTCTAACTCAATAAGATCGGCCGTGGTATCCCGACCACGCACTATGACAACACAATTCCTATAGACTCGCACGACCGTAGTAGAACCACCAACGAAGTCGACACAGAGAATGGCTCGTGAAGCTATTCGGGTTCTATCCCAAAACTTGAAGCAATAAATGGAGTAACATATGACAAAGAAGACCCGGGATCGATAAGAGCATAAACATAATGTGACTGAACAGTCACAATACCTGTGACAACATCTGGAGAAGCCTCTGCATTCTGGCGATCACTCAAATCATAGAACCGACTGGGTCCCCTTGACCCCGTGCTCCACCCCTAGCTGCACCACGCCTTGTTGGAGCTGGAGGGCTGCGGGCTGGATGGCGTGTTGAAGATGTAGAGGCTGAAGAACTTGATGGCTGAGTAGTGCCCCTACCCATGCCCTGACTAGGTGGACGGCAGTCTCACTGAACATGGCCTCTCACTCTACACCTATAGCATACCGGTATGTCCAAGTAACAAGGCTCAGAATGAAACATCCCACGCTTAGGGCATGGGGCCCTCCGCTACTGCTGGAACCTCCCACCTGAACGACCCGACTGATGGAACCTCATGCTGTCTGAACCTGGTCCAACGCGACCTCCCTGCTGATAACTGTGCCCTGATGGCGGCGCACTGGCTGAGGACTGAGATGGCCCTGATGACCCTCTCCCAAGGGCTGACCTCCATCCTCCAAGTGAACTCCCAGGGTTGCTCACTGACCGGGCCCTACTACTACTCTCCCTCTCCATTCTTATCTTTAATTTTCGAACCTCCGTAGCCTGGGAAAATCCCACAATCTTCCCATAGTTCATATCTGAATGCAGATCAGCTGTAGCAGCTTCATTAATAACCAAGGGACCAAGGCCCTGAACAAACCGACGAACTTTAGCCTCCACAGTAGACACCATGTGAACAACATATTTGGACAAGCGCACAAATTCCATATGATACTCCCACACATTCATGTTGCCCTGCTTAAGGGCCTCAAACTTTGTAGCACGAGCTGCCATAATCTTGGCAGGCAAGAAATGACCCATAAAGGCATCCACAAACTCCTCCCACCTCACCGTAGGGCTTCCTTCTCCACGGGAACTCTCCCACATCTCGAACCACGAATATGCCGCTCCCTTCAGACGATAGGAAGCCAACTCAACCCGCTCTGTCTCATTAGCCCTCATAATTTAGAGGGTCTTGCACATCTCATCAATGAACTCTTGAGGATCAGCCTCTGGGTCGGTGCCTGTGAAATCTAGAGAGACTAACTGCAGAAACTGGTTGACTCTGGAACCTGAAGAATCCCCTTGCTCACTATAGGACGCAGGGGAAACACTTGATCTTTTGGGCCTGGGAGGCCACTAGCTGAGTGAACATCTCAATAGCTCCCCTGAGGTCCCCATCAGAAATACTGGGAACGGAAGCTGGGACTGAGGAAGGATCAGGAACATCAGCGGGAGGGACTGTAGCACCCTCCGTTGGAGCAGGAATAGGAATAGCCTGGCCTGGGATGGAAGAGTTAGGAAGATTCAGGGTCGGGGAATCATTCTCACCTGCGCCATCAGATAAGGAATTTACGACCACTCATGGGGTGGCATTGGCCTCTAGTTCGAGTCCCGCTCTCTTCTTGGGAGCCATTTACAGAAAATTGGAACAATGCACGAGTTAGAGATAGACAACCTCACCTTCCACCACATCGCACGATACAGAATAACAATAAAGGGTATTTTTCCTAAATTTCCATGTAGACCCCTAATTAAAGATGTGGTCGACAACACACCGATAAGAAGGGATCTACTAGACACGGCTCTGAGACATCCTAGGACACTTCTAAAACCTGAGGCTCTGATACCAAGTTTTTCACGCCCCAAAACCGAGAGACGAGACCGGCGCCTAACTGGATGAACCTGGTCAAGCGGACCTGAATTGCCTTTCCTACCCAACGCATTTCCTCGTGTTCATAATGTACATTTATAAGTGAAACAACAAAATAGAATCAAATCATGCGCTTACAACATGAGTCAAATTTCCTCTTTTAACATTTTCAACATTTAATCTTCCCAAAACATACCTTCTAAATTACAACACCCCCGATACGGGATCGTGATTACAAACGAGTACGAGAACTACCCCAAATGCATATATATATACAACCCACATAATGTCTACGGAGTCTCTAAGAGTACTGGGAGTTTGCATAGACTTGCTGGTAACAAGGACCCGACTATACCTTTTACAACATAATCAAAAGAGAATGATATAGTCCACACACGGCCCCGAGAGGAAGTGGGGCTCACCAGAACTGCTGAAGAGATGAAGAGGAGGCGCCACTAATGGCGGACAGAGCTACCTGAATAGTACTAGTATGTATGAACAAGCATTAGTCCAAGTAAAATCAAACAACACACAGATAGGAGACAGTCAAAGAAACCAAACAAATACTGCACAGACATACAGAAAACACAAATGAGAGTTCCACAGTTTCTTATTTCAATCGCTCTCCTATTGCGGCGCGTAACCCGATCCCATCTTACAATCATATTCCACCCTTATTTATTTTATTGCGGCTTGCAACCCGATCACACCGTACAATCACATTACACCCTTATTACTTCTGTTGCAGCGTGCAACCCGATCCCACCTTACAATCATATTTGATAGCAACATCAACCAACCAATTCAATTACAAGGATTTTCACCATCAAGAATATGCATTCGTAACAACCAAATAACCATGTGAAATCAAAGCCATAGTAATCTTTACTAAACAGTGAGTCATATACGGCATACCATCAACATATAGTTCGATTAGATAAATCCATATTTCCTTTCCATTACTTGCTACACAACATTTAGCACTTAGATACATTCAACAATTTGATTCGTTATCATCTCTTTTGTTTTGCAGCACATCCTCTCATACCTATGTATTCAACATTTAACGAGCTTTGCACATGATAGAATAAGCACAAAAAATCACCTTTTCACAATCTCATGTAGCATGATGGCATGGTAATCAACTAGGACAATCAGAGAACAGAATCTTACGTCTCAACACATTAGAACAATCTATTCATATATCAATAAGCCAGAAACTCATAGTGAATTCTCGGACACCAACAAGGTGACTCTACGAAGATTAAAGTTAGCCATACATACCTCGAGTCGAATTCCCCTTTAATATCTATTCTCAACTCACCGTACCTTCTATCGCCTCCAATATAATTTACAAGATGCCATGTTTAGACTTAGAATTAGAAATCATGAACTCATTTGGGCATTTTATCAAACACTATGTGATCCTTTAGATTAACTAGCTCCTTTTTAGTGAAAGATTGCCCTAGCTTACTTCCCTTTGCTAGATTATGGTAGATTATTCACATGCATGCAAGGTCTTAGATTTTATCTTCAAGAACAGATTCATGTGTGTTCCATTTTTAACCAAAACCTGAAAACTTGGGGAAATAGGGTGAAGACTTACCTCTTATGGTGAAGAAGATGACGACCACTCGATTACTTCCATGCCTGAGTAGAGATGTAGGACCAATTTGGGGAAGATAGGGATTTCTCTCACTAGAACCCACTCTCACTTCTCTCTATTTTAATCAGATAGCCTTTAAAAATTAAGGGGAGGGGTGTTTTATAAAGCTGGGGGTCGGGTTTTAACATTAGAAATTAGGAGTCCCGGGTACTTTTTTATCGTTTAAGTCCCGGGGTACGTTTTACTTCACAAGGGTCGGTCGCATGTCTCCCATGTTTCCGTTGTTGTGCTGCGGCTGGACTGGCCTATATGGTTGATTCTGCTGGGCCCAATTCTGACCACCCTGTCTCTGGCCCCTATAATTAGACACATAATTCATGTTCTCAGGGTAGTGATGATGATCACTTTCAGCATTCCACTGGCTACCAATTGGCTGACTAATGCAAAATATGTGCATAAGCCCCCATTGGTTGTATCTACAATGTGCACCTGCTGCTTCTGCCCTGACTCTTCCACCTTTTTGGTGAGTATGCTCATTTGCATCATTAAGGTGGCTATATTTTCAGCAAGAGTGTTGGTTGGATCTAAGGCCACTGAGTGAACTACTGGAGTGATAGGTGCATTCCTGGTTGTCCACCCCGAATTTTGTGCCATCTTGTCAAGTAGGATCTGGCTTTCTCTCCATGATTTGATCAAGAATGCTCCACCAGCTGAAGCATCAACATTTGGGGATCTTCAATGTATGAACCCGAAAATAGTCCCTTGTTCTGCAACAAGTGTAACATATTGTTTGTGATCTGAAAAGATTCAGCCTGTATCTGCTGTACTACTGTTGATGTGGCCAAATTCTCTGTTGTGGATTGTGCCCCATCATATAGAGGAGCCTCTGGCACAAGAGGTGCCACTACCTGCGCAGCTGGTTCTACCACGTCATCCCCATTATTGTTTCTGTTATTTACCATCTCTGCCATGTCTGGTTCAGGTTGTTCAGTTGATTGTTGTTGTTTGTTTTTCCGGTTGTCCCGATTCAAGGCCTTGAAAACTTTCTCGGGATCTGATAATGCTTCAAACACTTCACCAGTTCTCGATGAGTTTCTAGGCATGCACCTGTACAACCAAGTTAAGAAACGTTAAAATTTCAATGTATGGATTGAAAATGAAGAAAATTGACTACACTAAGAATTTTGTATTTTTCCAACTGTAATTGATAACACCGTTAATTCCCCGGCAACATCGCCAAAATTTGATCACGCCCAACTATGACTTATAAAAAGGACAAAGCGGTCGTTGCAAATATAATCTGGGTATTTAGCCCAGAGTCAAATCCCACAGGGAATTAACCTATCAATTACTTTTGTCAGACTCACTAAATTATCCGTAGTCAAATTCCCAGATATTTTGAATAACAATTGATGATATTTCTAGTATAACTGATAAAATTAATTAAACTAAGAGTTAACTATGACTGAGTTGTAAACAAATAAGAGAAGGATCTAAGGTTGTGATTTCCCCTATTGATGGAATCCCTTCCTGTTATGTGTCATATAGATTTGCCTAATCGTATCTACCGATCATGAGCAGTCTTATTACCGTAAATATATCCCGAGTAATTATGATAATTTACTAGATGAACTCTCCCGAGTTACGCTAGCTGGCTTTTATTACAGCTCACTTAGATTGCACCCAGGTTTTGTTATCCCTAATCACATCTTAAACCCTCGGTTATTGATTCCTCATATACTTTGGGATTGGTCTTGTTCAACAATTACCTAAATATGCACTCTCTCCCGAGTAATACATACTAAATAGGCACAACTAATTGAGGATCCTATCAATTAACTACAACAAGAACGTAGTTGAACAAATAGAGATTAAACTGGGCAAACTATATTAACTCAACAAGAAGTTCATCCTTCAACAGGTTCCATCAAAACCTTAGACTAAATAATTAGCTACTCATAATTGTTTTCATAATAACAACAACAAAATTCATCATGAATGATAAAAAAAGGGAATAAAGGTAGAACTCGATGCCTAATTATCCTCCTTGCCTCTTGCCTCTTCTTTCCTGGAACAAAACTATAAAAACCTTGATATCCTCTCTTTTGGGTGAGCTGGACATTTTATAGGTTAAGTGGAATTTCTCCTAAACTTTCAAGTTTACCCCTGAAGTTACTGCGTTCTTGGACGGACTAGCGTGGCCACGCTCGAACCGTGCTAGTGGCCGCGCTAAACGCAATATACACTGCACCATTTCTTCTGGATTAGCGCGGCCTCGCTCGTGACAACGCTAAGTCCACACTTGGCCCACGCTAGAGCGGGTCAGCTATATTTCTCTTTTTCTCTTCCTTCTTTCACACGTACTCAACTCCGAGGGCTTTCCTTGATTTAATTTAGCTCCAAACACTGTCCTATGTCCTCATAAGCACGACTTGCTCCTACAAAACGTAAACTTCACAATTAGAGCCATTTTATCGTCATTTAACCTTCCTAGAACAGTGAAGCATAGTAAAGTTGGGATATAAATAGTCGCTAAACTACATGAATCTAGCCTATTATCAGATGATTCAATAGACGAGAAACCCTACACGAAGCGAAGCTAATAATCGGCCAAGCCGAGAAAGCTTCGAATCTCCATAGCTGAGGACGGTCTAAGCAAAATTTGAACTGCCTCTATCTTCTTCAGATCCACCTGGATCCCCTTACTGGACACCACGTGCCCCAAGAACGCCACTGAACTGAGCCAAAACTTCTACTTGGAGAACTTGGCATAAAGATTCTCCTCCCTCACCCGCTGCAACACAATCCTCAAGTGTTGGGCATGCTCCTCCTGGCTACGAGAGTACACCAAGATATCAACAATTAACACTATGACAAATGAGTCAAGATAAGGCTGAAATTTACTGTTCATCAGATGCATGAATGATGTTGGGGCGTTGGTCACCCCAAAAGACATCACAAGGAACTCATAATAACCATAACGGGTCATGAACGATGTCTTTAGAATATTCGAGTCCCGAATCTTCAACTGGTGATACCCAGACCTCAAATCGATCTTGGAGAACACCCTCGCTCCCTGAAGCTGTCCAAATAGATCATCAATATGTGGTAAAGGATACTTGTTCTTGATTGTGACTTTGTTCAACTGCCTATAATCGATGTGCATCCGCATAGTACCATCCTTCTTCTTCACAAAAAGAACTAGTGCACCCCAAGACGACATACTAGGCCTAATAAAACCCTTATCAAGAAGTTCTTGAAGCTGCTCTATCAACTCCTTCAACTAAACTGGTGCCATACGCTACGGGGGAATAGAAATGGGATGAGTGCCCGGCACCAAGTCAACTATAGTCAATAACCCTGCAGGGAGGCATGCCCGACAGGTCTGCAGGAAACACATTTGGGAAATCTCGCACCACCGGAACGAAATCAATAGTAAGGGTATCAGCACCAACATCCCTCACAAAGGAAAAATAAGATAAAAAGCCCTTCCCAACCATCCGCCGGGCCTTCAAGTATGAAATCAATTTGCTGGGAATATAGTCTAGAGAACCTCTCCACTCAATCCTTGGTGATCCCGGCATCGCCAACGTCACAGTCTTAACGTGACAATCCAAAGCAGTATGACATGGTTCCAACAAATCCATACCCAAGATCACGTCGAAATCAACCATACTAAGCAACAAGAGATTAACTCTAGTCTCAAATCCCTCAAGAGTCACTACACTCGATCGATATACACGGTCCACAACAATAGTATCTCCCACTAGCATAGATATATGAATAGATGAAACTAGGGACTCACTGGGCTTATCCAGATAATGAGAAAAATACGATGATACATACGAATAAGTGGAACAAAGGACAAATAATATAGAGGAATCCATGTGTCAAACTGAGACAATACCCTGTGATCACTGCATCTAAAGCAACAACATCTGGTCTGGCAGGAATAACATAGAATCGGGCCTGACTGCCACCTGATTGGCCTCCCCCTCTAGGGCGACCTGTAGCTGACTGGGCCCACCCCGATCTAGCTGAGTGGGTGGTATAGTAACTGGTGCGAAAGTAGTAGATTGACTCCTCTGCTACACTTGAACTCCCATAAGACAAGGAAAATGCCTCCACAAGTGCTCGAACTCCTTGTACTCGAACCAACTCCCTGGGGCTGGTGGTGGGGACTGAAGAGAACCCTGAGCACCGGGATAACTGCTAGAAGGACCCGACATAGATGAACCTTGAACCGATGGAGCACGGGACAAACTCTAAGCTGGAAGGGCACTGAGTTATGACTGACCCTGATGAGAATTGTATAAAACATGGTCGTCGATGCACCACGGTGAACTGGACGAGCCATCTGAGCATGCCTATAAGAACGACCCCTACTGTGGGGGAACTGACCCCCAGAAGGAACACTACTGAAACCACCTGATCCACGAGGCCTCTTGGCCTCCCTCTCACCCCGATCCTGACTACCGACCATCTCTATCTGCCGAGCAATGTCGACTATCTCATCAAAAGTAGCACCAGATACCCTCTCCCGAGTCATAAGCAACTGCAGCTGATATGTGAGGCCATCAATGAAACTCCTAATCCTCTCCCTATCAGTAGGAATCAACCAAACTGCATGACGAGCTAACTCATAAAACCTCATATCGTACTGCGTCACATACATGCCATCTGACGTAACTTCTCAAACTATCTGCATAGCTCCTCTCTAGGAGACTACGTCACAAACTTATCCAAGAAGAGAACAGAGAACTTCTTCCATGTAAGTGGTGCTGCACCTACCGGCCTACGGCTCTCATAAACCTCCCACCAACTGAAGGCAGCCCCCGGGAACTGAAAAGTAGTGAACGAGACCCCAGTGGTCTCCAGAATATCGATCGTGTGAGGAATTCGCTCACACCTGTCCAAAAATCCCTAGGCATCTCTGACTCTGCCCTACTGAAAGATGGAGGCCGGAGCCTCCCAAACCTCTCTAGTCTCTTCTGCCCATCATCAGTCATAAGAGGAACCACATAGGCCTGAGTAGTTGCAACCGACTGGGCTGGTAGTTCCCCCGGTGTCTGAAGTCCCTCAATCACCTGCTCTTGTGTACGGGCGGCGAGAGTCTGAGTACCTCCCCATCATGAGAAGTGGTTTCTGCCTACGGAAGAGAGACCGTTTGAGCAAGGCTAGTAGACGATCAGAATTTGAGCCAAGGCCTCCGAAAGGCCTGGAATCACAATGGGCATCACTGGTGCTTGAGATGGCCCCACCGACCCATCCACAATTGGAACTTGCTTCTGAATTGGGGCAACTGGAAGATCTGCATGTGCTTCCCTAGCTGTTGTACGAGCTGCACCTCTGCCCCTACAGCGGACCCTATTGCGGCCTCGGCCTCTTGGGGCCCTAGCTGGTGGTACTGGTGGAGGTCCATCTTTCTTGGTAGCATGTGTCCTCACCATTTATGAGAGAATAGAATACAGAAGTTTAGTTAGCAGAATCAACAATCCGCACGACATGAATACAATAATGTGAAGTTTCCTAAGGGTTCGACATCCTCTCGAATATAAGTGAGACCTATGTAGCCTAGGCTCTGATACCAACTTGTCACGACCCAAATCCTAACCTATCGTGATGGCGCATATCGTGGTACTAGGCAAGGCGACATTTACGAATAACTCCAACACTTTAACAAAATTGATTTAAAGCAGTTTAAATAGAAACTTCTCATAAACAGGATAAAAGGGTCTAAAACACAATGTGGAAAAACTCCCAAATCAGGGTGTCACAGAGTACATAGGCATCTAAATATCACAAGTATGGAATACACTGTCTATGATAGTTTGAAACTAATACAATAAAAGGAAAGATAGTGAAGGAGAAATAAGGGCTGCGAACGCCGACCAACCACCTTGGAACCTCCTAGAAGATCAACTGCGCGGAGAAATCAACACCCATCGTGTCTGGAAACACATGGATCTGAAAATGAAGTGCAGGTTGTAGCGTGAGTACAACCAACTCATTAAGTAACAAGACTAAATAAAGAGCTGAAGATAGTGACGAACTACACAGTTATAGTTCAATTCTAGTATTCTTAACATAGGAAAATATCATGCTTTCAAGTCCGGCAATTTAAGTCAAATCAGTTTATACACGTTAATTTCAAGTAGAATAGGATGTAATATCTCTCAGGAATTTCAAAATAGTGATATACAACAACTAAGTACAACAATAATGGAATCAAATGCATCCTCTCAGAGCAATAGTCACTCAGTTCTCCCATTCACTCCAACTTCAAAGTCACTCATTTCTCACAGTCACTCATTCCTATCAGTCGTTCGGCACTTGGC
This sequence comes from Nicotiana paniculata, assembly GCA_005239505.1. NCBI lineage: Eukaryota > Viridiplantae > Streptophyta > Magnoliopsida > Solanales > Solanaceae > Nicotiana > Nicotiana paniculata. The sequence continues at coordinate 12,665 of MDKI01022508.1, forward strand.
ACTCACACTCAGTAGGTACCTACGCTCACGGGGGGTGTGTACATACTTTGGAGGGGATCCTTCAGCCCAAGCTCTATATCAAGCCAATCATGGCATAATCAATGAACATGTTGCGGTGTGCAGCCCAATTCCATAAATATCTTCATAATCTGGACCTCGACCTCATTCAGTTATCAACCTCTCAATCTCTCGGGCTCTCAGAAATCATGAAAATCAGCCCAAACAACAATGATATGATGTATCAGCAAGAAATAATAGAGACTAAGTTACGGCATGAAAGTAAAACTGAGACTGAGTACAAACAATAATTACCAGGCAATTCAACATGTAACACGGCCTCTGTGGGTCCCAACAATACCAATACATAGCCTAAACATGATTTCTAACATGGTTTGCAGTCAAATTTCTATAACACATAGAGAGCATATAGCTAACAACAAATTATTCAACTTCACGGTTCCATGGAATGGACCAAGTCACAATTTCTATGGTGCACGCCCACACTCTCATTACCTAGCATGTGCGCCACCTCCAAACCAATCACAAGGCACATAATACGGGGTTTCATACCCTCAGAACAAGATTTAGAACTGTTACTTACCTGAATCCGAGAAAATCTCTACTCCAACACAGCTTTACCTCGCAAATCAGCCTCCGAATGCCTCGAATCTAGCCACAAACAATTCGTTACAATCAACATGAACTAAAGGAATCAATTCCATAAGAAAATACTAAGCTTAAGTCAAAAGTCAAAAAGTCAACTCAAAAGTTGGCCCCCGTGCCCACGTCATGGAATCGGGTAAAAGTCACAAAATCCGAATACTCATTCGACCACGAGTCTACCCATACCAACAGTACTCAAATCTTGTATCAAAATCCAAATCAAAACCTCAATAATCTAACCTAAGAACTCTTCTTCATTTTTCCCAATTGTTTTACCCCAAATCACAAATATAATGATGGAATCAAAGGCATAATAATGAAAATTAACCAAAAGTAGATGGGAATTCACTTAGCCCAAACACCCATGTGAAAATTTCTCCAAAATTCGCCTTCTGCTGAGCTCCCAAATCATCTTTATGTTATGAACTCAAAACCCTCTTTTTTGAAACTTATAATCTACCCACTTAAACCTTCATCGTGATTGCGGAAAGTTCCTCGCGATCGCGAAGCACAATTATGCTTCCCCAAAAATTAACCTTATGCGAATGCGGAAACCTCCACGCAAACATGATGCACTAGCCCTCAGACTACACGAATGTGAATGACTCCACACGTTCGTGATGAACAAAATGCGTGGCCCAGCTTTTGCCTCAAAACACTATGTGAACGCGACCCTGGCCACGCGTTCACGATTCACAACCTCCCACTACTACGCGATCGCAGCCTCCTCCTTGTGAACACATTAATTCCTCCACTGCTCAGCTAAGCCTACACGATCACGGACCATCATACGCGATCGCGTACAAGGAAATCAGGTCAGAGACACCAGAAAACTTCAGCAACTTCCTAAGTCAAATTTTAAATCCAAAACTCATCGAGGTCCCCGGAACCTCAACCCAAACATACCAATAAGTCCTAGAAACTGATACAAACTTAGTCGAACCCTCAAATCACACCAAAAAACATCAAAAACACGAATCGTACATACCTTATCAAACACATGTAGTTATGGGATCACTCCAAAATGAAGGAAAGGTTTAGCCTTAACATACCTTATCACAATCTTTCCAATCACCAAGTTGAACTCACCTCTTCTCACCTGAATCTACAACACCGGTAATAATACTATCATTAAGTTACGAAAAGTACAACTACCACACAACGAATGACAAGCTTATTTTGTATAAAAACGAGCAGCATCTCCCCTATAATACATACTTCCTCCAAATTCAAGATAACACCAACAACACAAGAACACAACAATATCAATACAATATATATATATATATATATATATATATATATATATATATATATGTATATATTGTTTTCTAACCTTATATACACCACAAAATACTACAAAATAGCCCAACACACCACAATCTCTTCATACACAAAACAACCACCATAGTAGTGTCAAACAACCCGAAAATGTTACGATGAATGACCAGACCTCCACCCTTATTTAGACTATCATTATCTAAAAAAGAATTAAACCTAATAATATTTGATTCTAAACTAATTAAAATAAAGAAAACAAATAGTGAACTCTGAACAAGGGAAAAGTAGATTTTTATGATATCAATGTAATGAAAACGATCTAGGGTTATGGGCTATCTAACAATCGTATTGTATTCTTCAATTGAATAAACTAATTAATTTATCTGGTTTATTGGTTAACAGGGTTAATATTTCTCATAAGAATCTGTCGAGTTCTTACTTGCCTATTCAAGCTAACCTAACGCCTATATGTCTATGGAGTTAGAATCAACAAGAACGCATTTATAATTCCTGTAAATTAACCAAGCAAGGCAATTAGGTATATGTCTATCCTAACCGCAAATCCGTTCCCCGATGCCAAGGTTCAAGAACTTGCTCTACTCAATCCTATATGCAATCTAGAATTTCCACTTTCGAGTTCAACTCTAGATTCGTAGATAATATTCAATTGGTGATCAAGCAATCAAATAATTAAGCGCAAGATTGAATTAATAAACCCGTGCCATAAACTACGAAAATCAAAATCAATATTCGAATAACAATATTCATGAAAGAACCACAACCCTAGAACATGAAGTTTAGCTCCACATAGACATGGTAGCCAAACAACAAATCACACAAAGAAACATAAAAATTACTAATTTTGGTGAAAGAAAAGATGAAAACCGGCCTCCAAGGCGGCTCTTTTCTTGTGTTTTCCTCTCAAAATCATGTCCTCCCTCTCAAAATTGAGTTTAGATTGCTTTTATACGTGTTGGGTAGGTCTAGGGTCGAATTAACCGAGTCCTGGTCGAAATAGGAGAAATTCCCGTCATCGGCGCCCTGGGTAGCGCGGGGCACCCATCAGGGCGCTGCTTGGAAAAAGTATTCTGCCTCCAGCGCCACAGGTGGAGCCAAGCCCTACCTGTGGCACCGAATTTTGCAATTTTCCCGGTTTCGTCCGTTTTGGCTCTAATTTCGCGCGTTTCGCCCCTAATTGATCCCGAATCATTCCTACACATAATAAAACTTCAAATTAATATAAATCATCACATTTAACATCTAAAACTCACGAAACAAAAGTAAAATATGAGGCGATATATATAGAAATATATATACTTTAAGCTAAACATCAACACCCTACACTTAGACTCTTGCTCGTCCTTGAGAATTGGGAAAATCTACTACCCTTCAACACGTACAAAGTTCATTATGAAGGAGTATTTTACTTTTCAATCACACACCTTACCCCTTGACTATGATCGATACCGGTAATCAAGCATTAACATAAAAAAATTCACATTCTTCCCCTTTTTTAAACATGCCCAAGTATAACAATTTAATCAATCATACCAACAACCTATTTGCAGTCACCAAACCTCAAAAGTCAACTTGTAACCACTAAGCCCTCTCAATTCACGCACTTACCCCACAAGAAATTTTACAACATTACCAATTGCTCATGAGATCATGTGCCTCACCAACAAGAAAAGAGTGTATATAGACTAGTCCACACATTCAAATATGCTTTTGAACATAATTTAAGGACATCACACAATTGAACAAATTCCACTCACTCTCACAAGGAATTCATATGCATCTTGTGGTCGTACCATAAGCTTTCCCTTAGTGTAGATCTCCACTAATTTAAGTTAGTCAAATCTAGGGTCAATTAGAACTTTTAAGGTTGTAATGTAGGCTAAGGGACGGGTAGGATATGTTTAGGAATAGTGGATACCCTCCTAAGCACTTTAATAAACTACATTCACAATTCAACACATATTCTCCTCAACCAATTCACTTGTCACAACCCATATTCAACATAGCCCTTTTTCAATTAAGCACTTCTATACTCCCACTAGCACATATTAATAAAATTTGGAGGTGTGTATCTTTTTCTACATACTTCTTTTATCATTTTTTTCTTCTTTCTTTTACAACAATATTTTTTTTCTTTCTCCACACCCTCCATACATGAAAGTTCATTGGCTAGTGGCTTTTGATTTCAATTTTAATGCACCAAAGGGCCCTTCCATGGCTCCACCAAAACTAATCCCCAATATCTCACCCTACTTCTTTTAGTGATGAAGTGCCTTAGGAGGTAAAGGTGCAAAAATCTCAATTTAAGAACAAAATAGGGGTACGACTTGTAATGTGGGTACAAAAGAAAAGGTCAAAAGGCTAAAAGAGGCTAGCAATGGAAAATTTTTATTTTTGTGGATAAGTACATCCATGAACAAGCAAGAAAAGGCCTATGTCATCTCCTAGATTAGCATAACTTACAATTTCACTTCAATTAATTCACAGGGCAAGTTCTAGACTAGACCGGATAGCATAGAAGATAACTAAACTTCACACACACATTGCACATGACCCAATTACAACGGTTTTGTTCAATTCTCAAGTCAAGCAAGAATACATAATTGAGAAAATTAAGCAATATTGCACTATGTGGCTTACAAGTCAAGGAAAATGAGCTAAGACGTCGCAAAATAGGCTATTTAATTTTTCTTAGGCATCACATGTCAAACCCAATACAAGGGGAAGCAGAATGTTTGTCATACCTAATATGCCGGCACCAAACATATCAGTGGGTATTTCCAAGTTACTCAGTTTCTCCCTAACTACTCCTAAAAAGTTAAAGTTTAAAGTGCCCGGTTCGAGCTACACCCTTGGAAAAGAACCGGTGCCCAAGGAAAAACCAAGGGATACTACCTAACTATCCTACAAAATAAAAAATTCTTTTTGTATTTTTAAATCGGACTTCATCCCTCAAGAAAATTGTCCAACAGATCCATTGCCGGGAAAAGTCCAAAAACAAATTTTCATTTTTTCTCAATTTTTTCTATTTTTTTTATTTATAAAATTAATCACCTAAAATACTACACTATTATATAAAAAAAAATACGAAACTGAAAAAGAAACTAAGAAATTAACATACTAATGTAATACTATTAATGATCTAAAGGAATTTCTCCCACCCCACACTTAAAAGAGTGCAGTGTCCCCGATGCACGAATAAAGCAAAAAATAACGAGGTTGGACAAGAAAATCCCTGAAAGGTCAAAGGCCGAAGCACCAACAGCTCACGGGATACTCAAACTTCTCCCAAGGATGGTCCTTTGTGCGGGCACGCCACACTTATTTCCAACCATCTAGCTCGCTTTTGCACTCTTCCATTGGCTTTGTTTCCTATGCTCATAATCCTACAAAACAAAACAACACTATAAAAATAATAAAAATAATATAATAAACAAAATTAAAAGAAAGTAGTAAAGCTGGGTTGCCTCCCAACAAGCGCCTAAAATGTCGCGGCACGACGTGAACATTTTGTGCCTCCTCTTCGAACTTATGAACTGTACCCCTAACATGACATCAAGTCTTTGGCTATGCTCCTTTGGTGGGGATACAAAAATAAATAGGCCAAGTAATAAATTTTTCACTCTATACTTCTAGGAGGTCTGAATTTGAATATGGGAGTAAGGATTGGTAATAACCTTACCTTCGGATATTTCATCCCAAGATGTCATGTTGAGAGAACTAGAAACACACCAAGAGAAAGATCAAACTTGTTATAAAAATAAAAATATTTTCAAAAAGAGAAGGGAAAAAAAATCAAAACTTGTAAAGATAAAAGTAAAAGTCTAATATACAAAAAAATAGTTAATTTCTAAGTCCCCGGCAACGACGCCAAAAACTTGTTGGTACCAAACACACACGCAATTATACGCGGTCGTCAAGTAATAAAGTGATTAAAAGTCGGATGTCGAACCCACGAGGACTTGTGATTAATTATTAACTAAATTTAGACAATCATTATCTAAACAAGAATTAAACCAAATAATATTTGATTCTAAACTAATTAAAATAAAGAAAACAAATAGTGAACTATGAATAAGGGAAAAACAGATTTTTATGATATCAATGTAATGAAAACGATCTAGGGTTATAGGCTATCTAAAAATCGTATTGTATTCTTCAATTGAATTAACTAATTAATTTATTTGGTTTATTGGTTAACAGGGTTAATATTGCTCATAAGAATCTGTCGAGTTCTTACTTGCCTATTCAAGCTAACCTAACGCCTATATGTCTATGGAGTTAGAATCAATAAGAACGCATTTATAATTCCTGTAAATTAATCAAGCAAGGCAATTAGGTATATGTCTATCCTAACTGCTAATCCGTTCCCCGATACCCAGGTTCAAGAACTTGCTCTACTCAATTCTATATGCAATCTAGAATTCCCACTTTCGAGTTCAACTCTAGATTCGTAGATAGTATACAATTGGTGATCAAGCAATCAAATAATTAAGCGCAAGATTGAATAAATAAACTAGTGCAATAAACTACGAAATCAAAATCAATATTCGAATAACAATATTCATGAAAGAACCACAACCCTAGAACGTGAAGTTTAGCTCCACATAGACATGGTAGCCAAACAACAAATCATACAAAGAAACATAAAAATTACTATGTTTGGTGGAAGAAACGATGAAACACGGCCTCCACGGCAGCTCGTTGCTTATGTTTTCCTCTCAAAATCACGCCCCCCCGCCTCTCAAAATTGAGTTTAGACTTGCTTTTATACGTGTTGGGTAGGTCTAGGGTCGAATTAACCGAGTCCCGGTCGAAATAGGAGAAATTCCCATCATCGGCGCCCTGGGTAGCGTCGGGCGCCCACCAGGGCACTGCTTAGAAAAAGTATTCTTCCTCCAGCGCCACAGGTGGAGCCAAACCCTACCTGTGGCACCGAATTTCGCATTTTTCCCGATTTCTTCCGTTTTGGCTCTAATTTCGCGCGTTTTGCCCCCAATTGATCCCGAATCATTCCTACACATAATAACACTTCAAATTAATATAAATCATCACATTTAACATCTAAAACTCACGAAACAAAAGTAAAATATGAGGCTATATACATAGAAATATATACACTTTAAGCTAAACATCACCTAATTATCTCTATCAATCATGAGCACTCTTGTTACCATAAATATCTCCTGAGTAATTACGACAATTTACTAGACGCACTCTCCCGAGTTACACTTGCTATATTTTTGTACAGCTCACTTTAGATTGCACCCAAGGTATCATTATCCCTAATCCAACCTTTAAACCCTCGGTTATGGATCCCTCATATACTATGGGAGTGGTGTTGTTCAAAAACTACCTAAATATGCACTCTCTCCCGAGTAGATACACACTAAATAGGCACAACTAATTGAGGGCCCTTCAATCAACTACAACAAGAACTTAGTTGAACAAATAGAGATTAAAACCAAGCAAACTATATTAATATAACAAGATATTCATCCTCAACAGGTTCCACCAAAACCTTAGACTAAATAATTTAGCTACTCATAATTATGCTAAAAACAACAATAGAAAAATTCATCAATAATAGTAGAAACCCAAGAAAGAAAGGTGAGATTTGATGCCCAATTGTCCTCTTTGCCTCTTGCCTTTTGCTTTTCTTCAACAAGACTTTAAACCCTGATAATCCTCTCTTTTGGGCGAGTTGAACCTTATATAGGTTAAGTGGAATTGTCCCGATCTTCCAAGTTTACCCCTGAAAAATAACGTGTGCGAAATGGACTAGCGCGGTCGCGCTACTGGCCACGCTAATGGCTAAGTGTACTGCCTCTGATCGCTGGGCTAGCGCAGTCACGCTACTGGATGCGCTAAGGCCACGCTAATGGGCCTTCATTCTGCCTCAAACACCTGGGACTAGCGCGGTTGTGCTAGTGGACGCGTTATGGCCGCGCTAGTGGACTAATAGTCTGCCTTAGCGATTTTCTTCCTTCTTTTCACACGCTAGAAACTCCAAGGGGACTTTCTCCTTCAATTTGGATCCAAACACCATCCTAGGTCCTCATAAGCACATTTTACTCATGCGAAACACAAAATCCACAATTAGAGCCATTTTAACATCATTTAACATTCCTAAGACAGTGAAGCGTAATGAAGTTGGAGTATAAATAGACGCTAAACTACGTGAATCTATCCTATTATCCACACCCACACTTAAATCATTGCTAGTCCTCGAGTAATCCACCCTACTCTACAAAGGTCCTTTCACTAAGCATTTCCCTAACGTGTCACACCACGAACATATTACAAGAGTTATACCTAGCAATGTAACATCTAAGCCTCAAGATTCGACTCTCACGTGCCGTGCAATGTTCATACTTCCTCAATTTACTCTATACAGAGGTCAAGACTTACCTCTCCGTCATGAATCAAGTGCCCTTACCTCACACACGAGAGTAGTTCCACAAGAATGATATTAAGAACAAGTAGGAACTCAAAGAGAAAGATTTCACTCACTCTATGAAAGAACATTCATATGCCATAAAGCTTCACCATAGGCTTGCCCGTAGTGTAATACTCTATTAATCAAGCCCATTCAGTCTAAGATAAATTAGGTCTTCATTTGGTTGTAATGTAGGCTAAGGGACGGGTACAATATTTTTAGATATAGTGACTAACCTCCCTAAGCACTTTTAACACAATTAATTTTTCTTTCAGACCATATTTATGCCAGGCCAGACATTCCACCATACTTTTCTTTATATTACCTCCAAATTTACTTAGGTGCAATTATATCACTTCACCACTTATCAAGGAATGCATTTATTCATTGTCCTTTTCTCTCTCTTTTTTTTATTTCAAAACTTTGCACCTTTATTTCTATTTCCTTGATTCCACTCAAAAACCAAACCACCACCCCACACTTTGACTTTTACATGTTCTCTAACAATTCAAGTGCTCATGAGAGGTAAAAGGTTCAAACAGATGACCATTCAAACAATTGGGTAAGGTTTGTAATGTGGTTGCCAAAGAAATAGGCCTATAAGTTCAAAGGGGTTAACTATGATAAATTACAATCAGGTGGGTTTACTTTATATCTAGCCTAACAAAGAAATGCCTAAATCACTTCTAAAACTGAACGAAGCTACTATTTTGCTTTGCAAACACACAGGGCAAGTTCCAGGCATCAATTGTGGAGCATTGAATACAATGCAATACACCTTACACACATATGGCACATGACTCACTCTAGATTGGTTTATCAAGACACTCTCAACGAGTTTTCAAATTAGTTACAATATACAAATTTAAGGTACTCCACACGAATCAACAACTGAGCATAAGCGTCACATTCTAGGGTCTTTGGTGTTCGAGTGTAACAACACTAAGGGATGTTTTTCATGTTTCAGATCATCGCCCAAAAACACCTAACAACTAAAACAACAATATAATAATAAAAAAACTAACTACATCCGGTTCAAGCAAAACCCTTGGAAAAGAACCGTGGTCAAAAGAAAAACCAAGGGGGAGTTGCTACACTACCTAA
>MDKI01282209.1:0-10469 GCA_005239505.1 Nicotiana paniculata
TAATCAAATCCAAAGTCAATTGCATAATTAAATACGGAGTAAGGAATAATGGATGTAAAAATCCATGTTTTGAACTCCCGAGTAGTTTTCCACGATCTCCTCTTGTCTCCAATGGAAAAAGTCCTTCAAAGTGGCGTTTTTGGGTCTATTTATATGTTTGGGACCAGCCCTAAACGTGTAAGTCACTCCTAGTTGCGCCAGGAAAGTGTTTAAGCCTTCAAAATTCGGGCCTGGACACTGGTGTCGCCAGGCTAACGCCTGGTAAGGCCTGGCTTTAAGCTGGCCTCGCCAGGCTAAATCCTGGTCGAGCTGGCTTTTGCTTGGCTTCTCCTTTTCACCATTTTCAAATGCACTTTCGACGTTTAAGCATCCATTTAGATCTGCTTCCATCTCTAATTCACCTACACATTTAATAGACTCCATTACGCTCAAACAAAGTGTATTTTTATCATTAAAGCACGTAAAATGCAAGGCACATAATGCGTTAAATCATAAATTATAGCCACACATCAATAAAAAATGAGATATAAGTGTATGTGGATGACGTTATCATCAAATAAAAAAGGAGTACTAATCACATAGCTGATCTGAGAAAATTCTTCGATCGGCTTCGAAGGTATAATCTGAAATTGAATCCTGCAAAGTGTGCTTTCGGAGTCCCTGCCGGAAAATTGTCAGGATTCATCGTCAGTCATAGAAGGATTGAGTTAGACTCATCAAAAGTAAAAGAAATCCGCGGCTTTCCACCTCCGAAGAATAAGAAAGATGTGATATGCTTTTTAGGGCATCTCAATTACATCAATCGCTTCATAGCACAATCAACAGTGATATGTCAGTTGATCTTCAAGATGTTGAGGAAAGATGCTGCAAAAAGATGGACTGAAGAATGCCAGATAGCCTTCGACAAAATTCAAGGGTATTTATCCAAGCTGCCCATTTTGGTCCCACCAGAGCTAGGAAGACTACTGTTGCTTTATTTGTCTTTACTGGACAGAGCTTTCGGTTGCGTTTTGGGACAACACGATGAAACTGGAAGAAAGGAGGAGGCAATATATTATCTGAGCAAGAAATTCACACACTATGAAGCCCAGTATGGAACACACCTATTTTTCTTTGAGATGGATAGCTCAGAAGTTGAGACATTAATTTTGTGCATACGTTATATATCTCACATCAAGGATGGATCCATTGAAATATATCTTTCAGAAGCCCATGCGTACGGGTAAGTTAGCAAAGTGGAAAATATTGTTGAACGAGTTCGACATCATCTGTATAACTTAGAAGGCATTCAAGGTTCAAGCATTGGCGGATCATCTGGCAGAAAATCCTGCAGACGGAGAATACGAACCATTGAAAACGTATTTTCCCAATGAAGAGGTGTCGTTCGTGGGAGAAGATATCACTAAAGAATATGATGGTTGGAGAATGTTCTTTGATGGAGCAGAAAACTTCAAAGGAGTAGGTATCGGAGTTGTCTTGGTATCAGAAACAGGCTAACACTATCCGGTATCTGCAAAACTCAGGTTCACATGCCCAATAATATAGCGGAATGTGAGGCTTGCATCTTGGGACTCAGATTGGTTATTGAAATGAATGTTCATGAGCTGTTGGTAATTGGAGATTCCGATCTATTGGTGAATTAGGTTTTAAGTGGATAGGCTACAAAGAACACCAAAATATTGTCAAATTTGCACTATTACAAGAGCTGATCAAAAGGTTCACAAAGATAGAATTCAAACATGTTCCGAGAGTTCAAAATGAGTTCCCAGATACATTGTCCACTCTATATTCCATGCTACAACACCCGGATAAGAACTTCATCGATCCTATCCCAATAGGAATTCATAAACAGCCAACTTATTGTGCTCAAGTTGAAGAAGAGAGCGTTGGAAATTCGTGGTTCCACGACATCAAAGAATATTGGCAAAGGGAGAATATCCAGAGCTCGATACCCATACTCAGAAGTGCACGCTTTGAAGATTAGCCAAATAATCTCCTCACCCCACACTTAAAATTGTGCATTGTCTCCAATGCACACAATAACTAATAAGAGGTTAAGAGAAACTTCGTGGTAGGCCAAATGTCGAAGAACTATCAGTTGGGTACTCAGACTTCTCCCTAGGCCTGGTCCTTCGTGTGGGTACCTCACACTTAGTTCCAACCATCTCATTTGTTGTTGCGTCCTTTCAATAGCTTTTATTTCCATGATTTTTTTTCCTCCACTTTGAACTTATGAATTGGACGCCAAGTTTTGATTATGCTCTATGATCATGCTCTTGGGGCAATATTAATTGTTGTTAGCCAAGAATCAAATGATTCTTTATGCACTTTTTGGCTTTCAACGGAGGAGTGTCACTTTGCCTAGACGGACTTGAAAAATTCAGAATATAGCACTCATCTACCTCATCCTTTGCCTATTGCATTGGCTCACACTGAACTGCGCTAACCCAGTTGCTATCAGAGATGGGGAATATGATTCTCGCATCTAACCACTTAATCACTTCTTTCTTCACCACTTCTTTCATGTTGGGGTTCAGCCTTGTTTGATGTTCTCTGGAAGGTTTGTGTCCATCTTTCAGTAAAATCTTATGCATACAGAAGTCCGGGATGATACCCTTAATGTCTCCAATGGTCCACCCAATTGCAGTATTGCACTCCGTCAGTACCTGCAAAAGCTGTTCTGCCTGCACATCTAGCAAACTAGATGAGATAATAAAAGGTAACGTTGAGTTAGGTCCTAAGAATGCATATCTGAGATGGGCGGGCAGTGGCTTCAGCTCCAACTTTGGGGGTTCTTCAATAAATGGCTTAGCCTGATATATTTCTGCACGTTGAATGTTATCTCTTCATCATTTAATCTCATCTTGAGCTCTTCAGTTTCACCGTCGATTAGAGCTCTCCCAGCGGCCAAGAATGGTCTTCCTAAAATTATGGGAATTTCCTCATCCACACGACAATCAAGAATGAAAATCTGCTGGGAACACAAACTTCCCAACCTGCACCAACACGTCATCTAGAATGCCAGATGGTCTCTTTACTGTCTTGTCAGCCAGTTGCAATAACATGGAGGTGGGTCTAGCTCTTCCAATCCTGAGCCTTTTATAGATAGCCAGGGGCATAAGATTTATGCTTGCCCCTAAGTCACACAATGCCTTAGCAAATGAAAAATTACCAATTGTGCAAGGAATTGTGAAACTCCCTGGGTCAGGCAGCTTCTCAGCAATGGGTCTCGTCACAACAACACTGCAAGTCTGAGTTAGTGTAACTGTGGCCAAGTCTTGGAAGTCGAACTTGCGGGACATCAAGTCCTTCATCATTTTTGCATAACCAGGCATCTCCTTTAAAGCATCAATCAATGAAATGCTTACCTGAATTTGCTTCAACATCTCAAAGAATTTCTTGTATTGCTCATCTTTCTGATACTTGGCCAGTCTCTGTGGGAATGGTGCTGGAGGTCGTTTCTTTGCTATGATCTGAATTTTTTCTTGTTCAGGAACTGCCTCCATTATAGGTTCCTGTGCTCCCTCAGTCTCTTTCACGACCTCTTTTTCTTTGTTGTCTTCTTTCTGAGATTATTGTACTGTGACCTCAGTAAACCCTTCTGAATCATCTACCTCAATGGGCACAGGCACAAGTGTCTCGGTAGGTCTACTTTCGCGAGCAATCTCTTACTCCAAGTCCAGGTCTCTGCCATTTCGTAGACTTACTGCCATTAGTTGTTTCGGGCCCTGCTAATTTGGATTAATCTGTGTGTCTGCAGGTAATGTCCCCTGAGGACGATTATTCAGAGCCATCGAAATCTTACCCAATTGGATCTCAATATTCTTTATAGCTGACTGGTGTGAGTCTACTCTCTCAGTTACTTTCCCAGTGTACCCAATCAATTATTGCATCATTCCCTCGAGTCTAGAAAACCCATCTTCGTGTCTCCCAGTGTGTTGTTGTTGAGGTGGATGATAAGGCCACTACTTATTCTGATGGTTGTAGCCCTTTTTCCTTTGCTAAGGTACCACTTGACCTTGAGGTCGCATGGGCCCAAGATTGTTGCTATTGTTGTGCTGCTACGGGGCTGGCTTATATTGTTGATTCTGCTGAACCCAATTCCGACCACGTGGTCTCTGTCCCCCGTAGTTGGACACATAATTCATGTTCTCGTGATATTGTTGGTGATCACCTTCCGCACTCCACGAGCAACCATATGGCTGATTAATGCAAGATGTACATAAACCCCCATTAGTTGCATCAATAATGTGTACCTGCTGTTTCTGGCCTGATTCATCAACTTTTTTGGTGAGGATTCTCATTTGTGTCATTAGAGTGGCCATATTTTCAGTTAGGGAGTTAGATGGGTCTAAGGCCACTTAGTGAGCCACATGAGTGATTGGAGCATTCCTGGTCGTCCATCCTGAGTTTTGTGCCATCTTGTCTAGTAAGATTTTGCTCTCCCTAAATGTTTTACTCAAGAATGCTCCACTTGCTGAAGCATCAACATTAGCTTTCAAGCTATCTACCAGACCCATGTAGAATCTCTTCCCCAACATCTGCTCCGGAATCCCATGGTGTGGACATAAAACCAGCAGCCTTTTGAACCTTTCCCAAGTCTCTTGCAATGTTTTTGTTGGTTTCTGTCTGAAGCTCAAGATCTCATCAATTTACTGAGCAGTCTTATTAGGTGGGTGAAATTTGTTCAAAAATTGCTTGACAAATTCTTCCCCAGTAGTGATGGAATTTATGGGGAGTGAATTAAGCCAAGTCTGAGCTGCTCCCATCACAGAGAATGGAAACAACAATAGCCTTATTGCTTCCGGTGTCACATTATGATGTCTTTGTGTGGAACAGATTAACAGGAAATTCTTTAGATGATGTTGAGGATCTTCGATGTATGACCCTGAGAATAGTCCCTTGTTTTGTAACAAATGCAACATGTTATTTGTAATCTGGAATGAGTCAGCTTGTATCTGCGGGACTACAATTGCAGTTACAAAGAAAAAGAGGTCGTGAAAGTGACTGAGGGAGCACAGGAACCTATAATAGAGGCAATCCCTGAACAAGAAAAAATTCAGATCATAGGGAAGAAACGACCTCCGGCACCATTCCCACAGAGACTGTCCAAGTATCAGAAAGATGAGAAATACAAGAAATTCTTGGAGATGTTGAAGCAAATTCAGGTAAGCATTCCGTTGATTGATGCTTTAAAGGAGATGCCTGGTTATGAAAAAATGATGAAGGACTTGATGTCCCGCAAGTTCGACTTCCAAGACTTGGCCACAGTTACACTAACTCAGACTTGCAGTGTTGTTGTGACGAGACCCATTGCTGAGAAGCTGTCTGACCCAGGGAGTTTCACAATTCCTGGCACAATTGGTAATTTTGCATTTGCTAAGGCATTGTGTGACTTGGGGGCAAGCATAAATCTTATGCCCCTGGCTATCTATAAAAGGCTCAGTATTGGAAGAGCTAGACCAACGTCCATGTTATTGCAGCTGGCTGACAGGACAGTAAAGAGACCCTCTGGCATTCTAGATGACGTGTTGGTGCAGGTTGGGAAGTTTTTGTTCCAAGAAGATTTTCATTCTTGATTGTCGTGTTGATGAGGAAATTCCCATAATATTAGGAAGACCATTCTTGGCCGCTGGGAGAGCTCTAATCGACTGTGGAACTGGAGAGCTCAAGATGAGATTAAATAATGAAGAGATAACATTCAACATGCAGAAATGATCTGGCAGAAAATCCTACAGACGGAGAATACGAACCATTGAAAACGTATTTTCCCAATGAGGAGGTGTCGTTCGTGGGAGAATATATCACTAAAGCATATGATGGTTGGAGAATTTTCTTTGATGGAGAAGCAAACTTCAAAGGAGTAGGTATCGGAGCTGTCTTGGTATCAGAAACAGGCCAACACTATCTGGTATCTACAAAACTCAGGTTCACTTGCCTAATAATATAGTGGAATATGAGGCTTGCATCTTGGGACTCAGATTGGTTATTGACATGAATGTTCAGGAGCTGTTGGTAATTGGAGATTCCGATCTATTGGTGCATCAGGTTTTAAGAGGATAGGCTACAAAGAACACCAAAATATTTCCATATTTGCACTATGTACAAGAGCTGATCAAAAGGTCACAAATATAGAATTCAAACATGTTCCGAGGGTTCAAAATGAGTTCGCAGATACATTGTCCACTCTATCTTCCATGATATAACACCCGGATAAGAACTTCATCGATCCTATCCCAATAGGAATTCATAAACAGCCAACTTATTGTGCTTATGTTGAAGAAGAGAGCGTTGGAAATCCGTGGTTCCACGACATCAAGGAATATTGACAAAGGGAGAATATCCAGCGCTCGATACCCATACTCAGAAGTGCATGCTTCTAAGATTAGTCAACCATTTCTTTCAAAGAGGAAGAATTCTATATAGAAGAACTCCTGACTTGGGATTATTACGATGTGTCGATACTAAGGAAGCTTCCAGATTGCTCGAGGAAATACATGCCAAAACTTGCGGACCATACATGAATGGCTTCACCTTAGCCAAAACGATACTAAGAGCGAGGTATTTCTGGATGACTATGGAAACGGACTGCATCAAGTATGTTCATAAGTGCCACCAATGCCAGATACATGCTGACATGATAAGGGTACCACCCAATGAACTCAATGCAACAAGTTCACCTTAGCCTTTTTCGGCTTGGGGTATGGATGTCATCGGCCCGATCGAGCTCGCCGCTTCGAATGGGCATAGATTCATTCTACTGGCCATATACTACTTCACAAAATGGGTTGAAGCTGCATCTTACAAAGTTGTAGCTAAGAAGGTCGTGGCATATTTTGTTCGGGACCGCATTGTTTGTCGGTTCGGAGTACCATAGTCAATCATCACTGACAATGCTGCCAACCTCAACCGTGATCTGATGAAGGCCATGTATGAAACCTTCAAGATCAAGCATAAGAACTCCACAGCATACATGCCGAAAGTGAATGGAGCTGTAGAAGATGCCAACAAGAACATCAGGAAGATACTAAGGAAAATGGTAGATAATTACAAATAATGGCACGAGAAGCTGCCATTCGCTCTTCTCAGATATAGTACCACGCTTTTCACATCAATTGGGGAAACTCCTTACCTATTGGTTCATGGCATTGAAGCAGTTAGTCCTGGCGAAGTAGAAATCC
Organism: Nicotiana paniculata; assembly: GCA_005239505.1. Taxonomy (NCBI): domain Eukaryota; kingdom Viridiplantae; phylum Streptophyta; class Magnoliopsida; order Solanales; family Solanaceae; genus Nicotiana; species Nicotiana paniculata. The sequence continues at coordinate 7,182 of MDKI01282209.1, forward strand.
CTTCTTTAAGAATTATACAAGAAGCCGAGCTCAACGATGCAGAAATAGAGCCGATACGAGCAACTAGCTCTCATTGATGGTAAAAGAATGAATGTGGTGTCATGGTCAACTCTATCAAAACAGGATGGCAAGAGCCTTCAACAAAAAGGTAAGACCGAGGCAATTTACACTTGGGAAATTAGTGCTAAAACGAATCTTCCCACATCAAGATGAAGCCAAGAGGAAGTTTTCACCCAATTGGCAGGGTCCCTATATGGTTCATAGGGTACTGACAGGAGGAGATTTGGCCAATACCTATTTACTCAGATGCAATCAAAAGATATTATGTTTAGGATTGTTCGCATTTCTTTACTTGATGTAACTAAACTACGCTTGACCCGATTCCCGTTTAAGAGGGGATACGTGGTTAGCCCTGTGGGTTTGATCACATCTTAATAAAATTTTCATTTTCCCATGATCATAAACTGGGGCAAGATTGCAAGTTCAGTCGACATCGTCATGTGTGGAACAACCGAAAAAATATTGTTAAAAGTATGCATTTAAACTAGGGCAGAATTCTAAAGCAAAGAGGTTGCAATGTCTTTAAATGTGTCACAGTAGCCGGTTCATCCAAATTATTTGACCTCACATACTACAATACATTTCAAACAACTATATTTTTGCAAATAATTTGTCAAATGCATACTTATTTTTCGAAAACCTTGTTTCTAAGACAGCCAGATGTTATCCAGGGTAACTCAAGCAGGACCTCAAGACAGGAATGAAGGAGTCGAGAGAACGAACCGACCTTCCCCTGCAAAACTCACAATTTTCTTTGAATACAGGCACGGAAAAACATCAATATTCGCAAATACATACGCACATCAAATCACTACCTTCATGACGATAATTTACCAAATGCAAACACATCCAGATAAGAAATACTTCACTCTCTCAATGTCACTCATCGCTTTAATTTCATAAGGCTAAGCACTACCTTTCTTTGCATGAAACTAAGCATGGTCTTTGTTTATTGCATGAGGCTAAGCATCGCCTCAATAATTTCATAAGGCTAAGCACTTTCTTTCTTTGCATGAGATTAAGTATTGTCTCCGGCTAAGCACTGCCTTCCTTTACATGAGACTAAGCATTGTCTCTGTTTATTGCATAAGGCTAAGAATTGGCTTTCTTTGCAAGAGACTAAGCATTGTCTCCTTTTCTTGCATGAGACTAAGCATTATCTTTGTTTATTGCATAAGGCTAAGCATTGCCTTTCACTGCATGAGACTAAGCATCGTCTCCTCTTCTTGCATGGGACTGAGCATTTTCTCCGTTTACTGCACAAGGCTTAGCACTGCCTTTCTTTGCATGAGACTAAGCATTGTCTCCTTTTCTTGAATGAGACTAAGCATTGTCTCCGTTTATTGCATAAGGCTAAGTATTGCCTTTCCCTGCATGAGACTAAGCACCGTCTCCTCTTCTTGCATGAGACTAAGCATTGTCTCTGTTTACTGCACAAGGCTAAGCACCGTCTTTCCTTGTATAAGACTAAGCATTGTCTACGTTTATTGCATAAGGTTAAGCACTGTCTTTCCTTGCATAAGACTAAGCATTGTCTCTCTTCTTCGTATCGGGCTAAGCACTGCCTTGATCTCACACAAGACCAAGCCTTGTCTTGTCTCGTTCTCGCATATGGCTTAGCATCACCTGTTTCTTTTATCAAGCGATTAATATTACCACATACTTGCATTTCATGGGCTGAAACATCGCCACATTGTTCGAAGGCGTCATAGTCCGAAAGCATCATCCTCATAACCTGAAGACATCATTCCATAGCCTGAGGATCTCTCGAAGATGTATATCATTATTCAAAGGAATCATAGCCCAAAGGCACCATCCTCATGGACCGAGGACACCATTTCATGGCCTGCGAATCCCTTTATTATACTTTTCATGGCCTAGGACATCATCCCCACCGTCCAAAAGACAACCTTCATAGTCCAAAGGGAATTTACATCATGTTTAAATAGCATGTATATGTCCGTGTGCACCATGTTTTAAGTTTTGCAGGTAACTAGGGAGGTAACTGTTCTGCAAACAGGAGCAATCGTCGCTCCGGCCTCCGTTCACAATGTTCACATCATTTCACTATTTCAACGTAACTGGCTATCAGTAATTGACTACCTTTTACTCTACGACAGTTCAAACATTTTCCTCATACACTCGTAACATCCAAAATTCACATTCATGACCCCCATCAAAATTTCCCGTTACTTATAACATTGTCCTACCCAAAAGAACATTTTCGAAACATACAACCATTCTTTTAACAACTCCATCGGTTTCACTCATCGTTAGATCCAGAACTACACACTGCCTGATTCCCGTAACACTAGGGATATGTAGGTAACTCAGGAACCAGGGTTCGGCCCCCATTTTTAAATCACATATCATACCCATTCAACTCGACCAAACTTGGTCACATTTTCTTTACCCAACAAATCTTTCATCATTTCCGGGTAAAGAGAGGCAGTTGTCGATACCCAATTTTGTCCTCATATTTTTAAAATAGTAAATATATACTTTCAAAATGTTATTTTTACATCATTACCTAATTTATAAGAATTATACAGGTATTTTCCATAATTCTCCATACTTTTAGAGCTTCAAAATTGATTTCTTCGCATTTAAATTACTTGATTATTTATTAATTATTCCTCAAATTATTTTGTAATGGTTTAATTATCTAAATCTATTATTTTTCATCAACATATATGTTTTAAAATATTTTATTTTATTATATGTATGTTTTCTTAAGCTATTTACATAAATTTATAATAATTGCCTATATTCATGCATAATTGTATTTTATTACATTATTTGTGCTAAAATAGCATTTTTATATTTTTACAATGTTAAGTTATTGATTTCAATCATTTTATTGCGCAAGTAATATTTTATTATATATTAAATAGTTTTATAAATTATTTATTAACAATATTTGTGTATTTTATTGCATAGCCCAATATGGGGCTAATTTCGGACTAAAACCAGGCCCAAAACAGCTGACCCATCCCCATTAAAACCTTCAGCAGCCCAAACTAAACAACCCCTTCATTTAACCCTGTCATGACCCATTTCAAACGACCCGCCCCACTCTTTTTCTATCTCAGTTGTTGATCTCAAAGATCAACCCCTTCTGATATTTGTCTTGATTGACTCTGGTTCCATGGGCATTTGGACGACATCTCGTATATATACATCATACAAGGAAGGATCCTTGATTATTGGTCCGATTCTCATACGTCT
>ML310976.1:0-63357 GCA_005239505.1 Nicotiana paniculata
TGGAGGGCCCTTGGATCTTGTGCGATAGGCTGATGATGCCAGAATGCCCGAACTAACCTTTGGTGAGGGGAGTAAGAAAAGAAATAAAATTAAAAGGTAACCAAGTCAGTGAGAATTATGAAAAGAATATTGCGGTATTTAAACACATAATGAAGAAATGTAAAGCGCGTCCTAAGTTGGGAAACTCTTTGTGCCCGAGGTAGGCCTAGCGACAAATTGATTGGAGAACTTAAAATTCTAAATGCCTCATTTTATTGATAAAAAAATAGACAAATCCCAAAACGATAGACAAAAAATATAAGTCACTAATGGCCATTGGCCTTATTACATTGATAGAAAAATAAAGACACTCTTATCTACTTGGTCCCAGAAGGACCTTCCCCACACTCGGCATTCTTGTTTTCCTTGTACAGTTTTCCCAGCTTGTGAAGTCCTAGAAACAGGTAGGTTCTGGCTAGGTATCCCTCTGCAGCTCCCTCAGCCTTCTGACAATCTTTGATTCTTTTCATGAACTTTTCTTCCAGCTCGACTATACCTCGTTCCAAGTACCCCAGCCTCTTGTTGGCGTTGATAACCATGTCCTTCCATTCCTCGATCAGTTTCTTGTTAGACTCATGTATCTTGTGGTGGTCATCCTCATATTCCCGGATCCTTTTGCGCAGTTGGTTGTATTTGAGTTGTGCCTCGGCTCTTTCATCTATAACCCTGTGACCTTGGACGTACCCTAGCTTGATCTGGCCACTCAAATCCTCTTCTAACCAACCAAGATAGAAAGGGGTACAACCGGAATGATATATGTATGGCTCGATGGTGTCCTTCTCAAGTATAATGTTGCAGTGCCACAGGTGCTGAGCTTGGCACTTGTGAGGACTGTCATTATTTTGAAAGTCATCTCGAAGATGGCTCATCTTCTCGACCAATCAGTATTAGAAATGATGCGTCTCGGGATCGAATGATGAATTCATCCGTCGGAAACCATTCAAACATCCATTAAACTTGCTCTTCAGTCAAGTTATCAAAAAGCTCAACCCATCCCTCGGCAGTTTAGGGCTGAGCGAACATGTCGGGGATATAATTCATTCGCTTTGGGTAATTCATTCGCTTTCGGTATTCGCCTCTTTGGAGATGTTCCATAAGCCAGAGTTGAAGTAATAAATTGCAACCTTCGAAATGCTTTTCTCCTTGTTGACACCTTTCTAAGGCCCGATATATGTCTGCAACGATCATGGGCACAATGTTGAAGTCTTGCCCATCTTCCCCTTCCATTATGTTCTTAGTTACCATGGCTATCCTGGTATGGATCCTTTCCTTCTTCATCGGGAACACGATCAAACCCAAAAAGCAAACCATAAACACGAACACTCGGCGATGGACGTGTCCCAGAGAGATGATAGCAAACTCGTCATGGTAGGTACGGTATGATTTGTTGTAGCCATACCTTTCATACAAGTAGTCAAAAGGAATGTATGAATCCTCCAAACATACCAATTCTGCGTCCTTTTTCAGGCCCATCATTTGAGGAAACTTTTGCATGTGCTGTTCTCCGGAATCAACAACCCTGGAGTTTCTCATACTAGGTTAGCCAGCCCTCCTATCTCTTCTATCAAAGGCGTCATTTCGATGTTCCCAAAGCGGAACACGGACCTTTCACGATCCTAGAACAGGGTAGCAGCCTCTATTATCATTTTCTTAGGCTGGATTTCCAGGAGAGATGGAAGGTTATCCAAGTGTTTACTGACGATAGCTTTGTCGCTAGAGTGCAGATCCTCCCACCAACTCGAAAGTCTTGGGTGGATATTGGAGACCATGCCAAATCTGGGACTTCGTGCCTCATTTTTCTGCAAAGAAAATAAGGTTAGGCCCTTACCCCCACCAGACTCGACTATTTATCATCAATAATTAGCAGGAAGCATTTAGTTCTCCAAATTAATGCACAAAACGTGAGGGCGTCCGTTTGGGTTTAGGGAAACCCGGTGGACTTTTGGATAAGGCTATCTTAAAAGCTATCATGCGGACGACAATTAGCTCGACTAGGTTTGACCATGATGCATGCAATAGTGCGACAGAGTAAGGTTTCTATGGGGTTTTAGACCGGTACCCTTGAGAGGACAACTCAAGGCGGAAAGGAACGGAACCGTCGACTACACCGCTGATCGACTAGTTTTACCGCAAATAAGCCTTTCCAAATTTAGTTGGTAATAATATAGGAAGAGCGCAACCACTCATCAAGCGTTGCTATAGTATTTTGTTTGGCACGAGTGGAGTACGAATGTTGAGCATGATTATGCAATAAGTATTAAAACAAGTTGTCACGTATTTGCACGTTAAAGAAAGTGGTAAAAACAGCAGTAATGATTTAAAGCAGTTACAAAAGAAAACAAAGAGACATGTCAGTTTCGTCTTTGAAGAAAAGTAAATACCTGAAGTAAACAATTAATTGCATGTAAAGGGAAAAGGAAAGGGTGCAGGTATTTAAAAATAAAGGCACAAATTCAAGAAACAATTCGAAATGATAAAAGCCTGGATATCCCCAGCAGAGTCGCCATGCTGTCGCGCCCCCCTTCTTCCCTGAGCGCTCCTTTCGGGGTCGGATGAAAAGGGTTTATGACATTGGTTGAGATAACTCGTTCCTTTTGGGAAAGGGGTTTGCATATTTTGAAGAGTCGCCACCTAACTATTTTAACAGTGTGTTAGGGCACCTAAGGGCTTCAACTACAACTACGTTGCTAACCAGAGATTGGGTAAGGGCTTGAAATTATCCTAAGGGGAAGGTGTTAGGCACCCCTCAGGATCCACAAGTGTGGTTCCCGGCCAAATGGTTTATGTGAATTTGTACAATTAAAAAATAACAAGTAAAGGCTCAAATCAGAGGGGATTTAAGTCTTAAGCATGCGGATGTTTGAAAATAGTAAAGAAAATTAGCTTTTGAAAACATTACAATCTAATCATATAAAAGGTATCCTAGGTTTATAATAATATGGATCACATCAATTCAATACCTGGTAATCACTCCTCGAAGAGGGGCTACACGTGGTATTAGCGCATCGGTCATCATATCCATATTCTACCATTTCCCACCCCGTGAAAGCAACTAAATCGAGTGTTGGTCTCGACCACTAATGCATGTTATTTCCCGTCCCTTCCTATCAGTCCCAGAGGAAATTACGACTCCTATCCTAAAGGGAGGTTCTAGGCAAACCCTCAGGTTTTAAAGGAAAAAATTCTAGGGAGACAGATAACAGAACAAGTGGGACTGCAGATAAAGGGAAAGCATGAAAAGCATATAAAGGTTCAAATATTCCTCCACACACAATACACATAAACAGCATCTCTCATACACAACTAAGGTCCATATTAATTCAGAATCCTAAAGCATGGTATCTAGGTGATAACACAAAGACAAATTTATTTCATAACTCAGAGAGGAAGTCTTAATCAGGCTTGCCTACTGGTTTTAGGCATGCTAAGAGTTAAATATGATCACAAAGACAGTTCTGATTTTATTTTTTAAGTTGATTACCTAAGGCTTGCCTAGGTGTAGGATAACATGCAACAGTTATTCAGATCTGTTAACGACTCTAGGTTGTTTATAGCTAATAATATGCAATTCTAGGTATTGAAGATGTGCAAGGACTAATTACCAGTTGTTTAGAATAGGAAACTATTTTAGATATCTGTATTTAGACTAAGTGCAGTTAAATGAGTACGATCCTATAGCATGATGTCCAATGCAGCGTGATGCATAATAACTTAAACATGATTTCTAAATGCACCTAGAATCACAACATTATGCACAGTTTGAGGAATAGCATAGGTGATATATGTTTAATGTTGTTTACCTAGAAACGGGATCTCTAAGTGCGTAGTCATAGTGAGACATGATTGCAGTTAATATTATTTATCCTAGGACAGAACTTCTAATGAAGTTTCAGAACACGTTTATATGAGCAGAATCACATAATAGCAATATACTTAATTATTTGTCCTATAGGCAGGATCTCTAAGTGAGGGAAACGAATGATGACATGCTGAAAGGAAAAGCAGTATATATGAGCCTAAGTAGCATGATATCTAATGCACGGCATGTTGTACCTAAACATGGCTGCTGTTGCGCATAGAAAACAAATCTGGAAACATGGTCTCTACCCTTAATTATACTACAACACACATATCACCCACCCATTTTCACTATCCGACCCCAGAGTTATTTACAATTAATTATTACAGACCAAGGGATATGAATTACACGACTGAAATAGAAGAAAAATAAGAAGTTAACTATAGGGAGACTACAGAATAGGCTCAGGTCTCCAGGTCCTCAATGCCAAGTATTATTTCACAACCTTTCTCATAATCTGGGTGTGTCAGGATTCTCTAAGGACCTCAAGGGCTCCCGGGCAGTGCTCACACCCAGATTTCATAGCCAAGATAGAGTAAGTGCAGTATGGAATGGCCAGCCTCTGTGTGTCAAAGTTCAGAGGGAGCTCAAGGGTCCCCAGGCAATGCTCACACAGAGGGGCAGAACCTAGACTTTTAAGAGTATATGTGAGAGTGCTTGACATAGTTTTGAAAAGGTTAAGTAAGAAAACAGTTTTGAAAAGGGTAAGTGAGGAAACAGTTTTGAAGAGGAAAACTTGATTGGAAGAGTTTTATAACAAAGAAGTAACCACCAAAAGAGGCAGGAACACCAAGTTCAACATCACACAAAGGACCATGAATAGTCCAACAATCACAAGCAGGGGTAATGGGATTTGAGGGACAAATACAGAGCAAGTAAGGGTAAGTATGTAGCAGGCAGAAACACATATAGGCATGCAATCAGAAGCTCCTAAGGGTTCAAAGGATCAGGGGTACAGTAAAGTACCGGATTAGATTAACATAACAGGACCAAATAGCTAAGACTATGATCACTAACGTACCAATCATAGGCATGGGGATTCACATAAGAAGCATGTGCTAAGCATATAGAAACATGCTGGTCATTGACAAGTAAAGCATAACTTAACAGGTAGAAGGGATTCAGGATCTTAGTTACATGTTGAACAACAGAATAGTAAATAGAAGCAGATTAGAAACACAATAAATTGCAACAGTAATAGAAACATGTCGGTTTGAGGAATGAAATCTGAATTAGAACATACCAGTGGAGTGAAGAAAGCAGAAACACAAAGCAGAAATAGGGGAGGCACAGTAGTTAGCCTTGGCTTGCAGCCGGCTAACTTGGAATAGTAGCAAGTAGCACAGAAGAGAGAATAGAGAGCAAGTTTTAGTTGTGAGAGAGAGAGAGTTGAACAGATTAGTTCTTCCTGTCCTGCTTAATGAAAGAGTAGTGTATATATATAGTTTGACAACAGATGGTAAATAAGGGAGGAATCAAAGTTAACCCTTAATTAAGGGACTGAGTATCAATCAATGCAAAATGAGTATGCATCCCTTAATTGAAGGGGTTAAGTTCAAACGGTTAGTAGGAAAATAACAAATAAGGAAATTTCCCATATCTGACATGTATATAACGTATAAGGAAACGATTTCAAAACGGTACAAGAATCCAATTGAGACTAGGTTCAGAATATTCCACTTAAGGAAAAAGCATAAGGATCTGTATGACAACATAGTTGACCAAAATAAGGCAAGGAAATAATTTAAAGGTTGTAAATCAGTAAGGAAATCATCACAAAAGATCAATGAGAGGTTCAGTTACAGGAAATTAGGGGTTTAAACAGGATTAATGATGATTCCTGTGAGTACACGAAGTAAACACACAATAGGACAGAAAAATCAGAGATTCAAGTAAAAATCACTTAGAATCAGGAATTCAATACTAGCACACAGTAGATGATTAAAGGGATTAACAAACGAACATGATATAACATGGAGAATCAAAGAGTCAGAAACCCCAATGACTGTAGCAGCAAAAAATCACATAGGATTAGAGATTCATCTAAACAAAACAGTAACAACTAGAGGGATTAAACAGAGCAACTACAGCATAAGCAGAAGAAGCCAAAATCAAGAAACCTAATGAGCAAAAATAAGATAAAAATCATAGAAAACTCAGGACGTATTCATAAGAGACAGACATATATACAAATCAAAAGAGTAGATCAATAAAGGTAAACCTAAGATTATAATACAGTGTTAAAACTAAAATTTTAACATAATAAACTATGAAAAAGAGATTTTAACAGAAACCGTTTAAAAATACGAGAAGAATCTCAGAAGAACCCTTAAACTTGAAGAAATCGTTTTTGCAAAAAGGTTTTTTAGAAACCCTAGTTGGAAAACAAAAATCATTTTAGGAAAAATAAAAAACCCTTAAAGAAAACATCAAAACGACTTGAAATATGTATAGATCTGTTACATATCTAGAAAGATCTGAGGTTTTAGAAGTTAGGGTTTCGAAGAGAGAACCCAAAGAGGAGAGAAAAGCTCAAGGTTTACCGGTTTCCACCGGAAAGTGTAAGAACCTTACTCGGACGGCCATGGGTAGCCGTAAAATGGCATGAAGGACCATAGGAAGGAGTTGAACCGCTTCAAGTTCACTTGAGGGCCTCAGGGCAGTGTCAAACTAGCATGGGGTGAGATATAGGCCATGAGTGATGAGAGGTCATGATTTCCGGCGAAAGAGATGGCCGGAGAAGATGGAAAGTGGAAGATTCTACAGAGAATTAGAGATAGAGAGAGGGAGATAAAGAGACGGTTGAGAGAGAATGGGAACGGGGGAAATGAATGGGGAGGGGTAGTCATTAGGGGTTAAATTAGGAAGGGGAAGATCTGAGTCGTTGATTTGAAATAATCAACGGCTCAGATTGCATAGAGGGATTTTGTCGGGTAGGATAGGGATTGGGCTTGGGTATTGGGTTATGTAATTGGGCTGGTTTCAATAGGCTGAAATTGAATTAAAATTGGGCTATAATTTCAATAGGGAGGGGCTAATTGTTAAATACCCAATTAGTTAGATAAATAATTAATAGAAATAGCTAATAATTGCATAAAATTAAATTAAGCTTAAATAGGTGGAATTAAGGTAATTAATTAATATAGAAAATATAAAATTAATAATTATTGATTCAAATGGTATAAAATGTACAATTAGACCATAGATGCAAAATTATTGTAATTATGGCCAAATAATGCCAAATTGACTAATTTAGGAAATAATCAATTCCTAATAGGATTAAAAATGATATATTGAGCTGGAAAATATTTTAAAATTATTTATAATATAATTTATGAATTATTATTGAATATAAAAATACTGAATAAATTGCAAAAGAATTTAATAAAAATATGAAAAATTACGGAAAAATACCAGTTATTATAAAGAGTGATTTTGAAGGTATATATGCAAATTTTAAAATAGTTTGAGAAAAAATTGGGTATCAACAAACAGCATTATCCGTGAGTTTGAGACAACTTGAAGACTTCAAGGTATATCCGTCGCGTCCGCAGACCTTGGAGTCCCCTTCTATTCTTCCCCGTGTCAAACACTTTATGTATTTTTCTCTTATTAGACTCTGGTGTACAGAGATACTATTTCCTTTCTGTAGCTTGTAACTCATGATGTTCCGGGGTTTTGGAAAAGATGTGTACGTTAGTGTTTTGGTTATTGTACATGCTGAGCGGCATTGTTATTGGTTATCCAGTATCCATTGCAGTTAGATATTAAGCGTTGCTTCCATTATTGGTATTTTCTGTAAATTGTTAGGCTTACCTAGTTGTAGAGACTAAGTGTCGTCACGACGTGTTTTGGAGGAAAAATTAGGGTCGTGACATAAACTTTTTGGAAATCGACTTGGACCACGCACGCAAGTCATAAATCATCAGATAGAATTATGAAAGGTCTCAAAATACAAAAAGGAGAACTAGTACTCAAAACGACATTTCGGGTTGTAACATTTTGTTTATATACATGTATTATATCGTTTATATACATGTATTATATCATATATGTTACATCTTTTAATAGTATATTTAAAGTAAACTGAAGGTATAACACATAATTTATTTCAACTTGTTATTCCACCAGGAATAACAAAATACACTTCTTCGATAGAAACCACTTTAATATAAAATTCCAATCTTTGATTTAGCTTACACGTTAAAGAATGGAAAAGGATGTAAGAAAAAGACCTTTTTTCTTCTTGGAACTTTTAAATGATTACAAACACAAGTAAGTCAAACATCCTTCTTCCTGATAGAACAAAAAGCAAAACAAAATAAAAAATCTTTTTTCTCCATCCAAGCTAACAATATTATCTCTGAAATTGAGAGACATCTAGATCTGAGGTTCTTCTTTTTTGCTAATGAAAGGCTTTGCATTAAAAACTCAAGTAGAAGAGTACATGGTGGGGGGATGAACGCATGGTTACAGCCCCAGTTACATCAAAATCTAAGTACTTGGAAAAAAAAAAAAGGGGGGGGGGGGGGGGGGNGGGTGCATTTTCAAAAAGTAAAACATCGGATCCGCTTTGTTGAGGCAGTTGTTTGCCAAATTTTGCCAAAGCGTCTTCCACGCCATTACCCTCCCTGAATGTGTGGGTGATCTTTGACACTTGCGGTTTAAGTAGCATCGACCTGCAAGCATGTAAAATAGGTGAGTATTTTTTGTTCCCATGTGATAAGAGTGCAATTAATACCTGTGAATCGGTTTTCACTATCAATGATTGATAATTGTGGGTAATAGCAATGCAAAGGCCATAAAAAGTACAAGGATTTTTGCATGTAAGGGATCCGTATGATGTAAATATTGTGTATACCCATGTAGCCAGACGCCATTAGGGTCTCTAAACACTCCACCTATTCCCTCATGTCAAATTTGTGTTATCAAAGGCACCATCTATTGAGATGGAGGCGGTGCTTCCCATTTAACAAGGACACATATACGAGTTGTAATTCAGTGGTCGTGCCATAAATTTATGCTAAGATCATTAACAATGTTCCAACTTCTTCCTTTGCAACCAAAAGTAGCAATTTTTGTAAGGTGTCTCCAAATATAAGAGTGATTGGTACGAGAATTAGTAGAGTGTATATTCCTATATTTGTTATTGAGTGTGGACGCCCAAGGATAAGAGGGTGAGATACGAAATCTCCAATAGAGGCTAGTTAGAAGTGATTTGTTCTTGTGGAGGAGTTTCGGGATACCAAGTCGACCATTCTTTTTCGGGGAAGTGGTAGTCTTCCGATTCACAAGGTGAATCTTTTTGTGATTATTGGTAGAGCTGTCACGCTACAAATCTGGGGAGGCGTGGCTGGCCCCCGATGTCGTACTGGTCCGGGTGAATCACTTTAATTTGTAACTCATTTTTTTCTTCTGCAACTATTATGAGTCAACATGGCCATAACTCGTAATATATAACTATAATTGGGCAATACTGTATCAATAAACTATCGTTCTTAAAACATAAATACATATGGGCCGTCAAGGCCTCTAACATACTGTACAAAATGAACATATGTCTACAAAGTCTGTAGGATTATTTGAGATCAAATGGGACAGGGTACCGATCTACCCATAAGTCTATAGAAAAACTCTGACACGAAGACTCATAGACTCGGCTGCACTTCGAATGAGGTGGAGTCTTATCGATCCTTCACTGAATGTCAATCTCGTCTACTATGAGGGCTTGTCAAACTGATTATCTATGCTTGCAGGCATGAATGCAACGTCCCCAACAAAAGGACGTCAGTGCAAATAATGTACTGAGTATGTAAGGCAGAACCGAAACATAACAGTAAGTCAACATTAATTAACGGCATATAAGAATCAACCTGAATCTCTGAAGTGTCACCTTATCTGCATACTTATTATACTTTATCGTATGATGCATGACTGCCCAACTGATCAGTGGTAACTGCCCGACCGGCCTTCGCACGGTGGTAAATGCATGACTGCCCGACCGACTGTAGCTCGGTAGTAAATGTATATGCACGACTGCCCAACCGGTGATAAATAATGATACATAACTGTCGAACCAGTGATAAATAATGATACATAACTGCCTAACCGGAAGTAACTGCCCGACCGGCCGTAGCACGGTGGTAAATGCTTGAAGATGCATGTATCACTATATTATAAACCTTAACATGTTTATCAAATACCTCAGTAGAGAACTAGATATGTACTTAGACATGCTTGAATATTACTTTACGGGAATGAATAATATAGACATCCTTAATTGCTAAGAGTAGAACAATTTATGAAATATCGTATACGTATTGTTACTTGGATCATGCCAAAAAAAATGAAGAATTAGCCTTAACATACCTTTGTCGCCAAATTTTTACTTGTATCCATGAACAATATCCTTAAAAAATGGAGGAAAGACGATGTTGTAATTATTTTGACCGTGACTCCACCTCTATTTCCACGTCTCAACTTCCCACAAATATATGAAGAAACGAGAAAAGAGCTTCATTTAAAAATGCTTCAAAATAATCCTAATTCAAAGTTTGATCAAAGAAATTTTGTTGCGGAGTTCTACAATGAAAAAAGGTTAAAAATACTAACTCCTTGTAATGGTGCTCTCTCAAGACACTATATAAATATATAGTAATTCCTTACATATAAAGTGATTGGAAAGAGTTGAAATCTTTGTTTCCTTCTTTTACATACTGCCACGCTACTCTCCCTTTTTAATGTCTCGTTTCTATACATGCCACCTAGTTTAGTGAAGGTAATAGTCACAATGTTGCTAAGTCAAAATATGCCATATGATGTTCTTATCCAAATAGTGTTTAGATAATTATCAGTTATTCGCATAATTAAAAATTATTTCAAATTATTTAAAATTTTATTTAATTTTTATATACTTATACATCATACCATTATGGTCATGTTGTACCTAATACATACATTATTATTTAAAACATCTATATAAAAATACATATATTTTCTAAACTTTTAATTTTCCTAATCCCATATAAAGAGTATAAATTTTTGTACGCTTAACTCTTAAAATGATAAAATGATAAACTTCTTTTCTTATGAGAAAATAATTTATATCTTTACAATAAAGAAAATCTCGTAAACTTTCTCTTATTAGGTGAATAATTTATCATATCCGATAATAGTAATAATGGTAACTATCCAAAATTATACTTATAAAACCTTTTACTAAAATACTACACTTGAAAGAAAAATCCACACTAACATAATATGTAACAGTATCAAGGTTGTAAACTTACAGGGTCTCATAATAATAATGTCTTAACCCCTCTATAATCTCATAATAGACATAATCCCTTCGAACTCATGTGGATTTACTATGGCACATCCTAATACTAAGGTACGGGATGTAACATCCTTCCTCTCTTTAAAAATATTCATCCTCGAATGTTAACTCTTTGAGATTTTCAGAACTCTCGCTAGAGTCTCCTCTATATACTAAACTAAAACCAAACCTCTATCTGGGCTCTCGACTATTCACAACCTTTTGTACTTGATTATCTCGTATCTTCTTCATATTTACCTTACTTACCTTTCAATCTTGCATCGATTTTTCTGTTTCTTTGGTAACTTCCCTTCCACATAAGTAGATTGAAAGGGAAGGCTGTTGATTCTTCCCTTCCACATAATTAACGTTGATTCTTAAATATCGTATATGTATTGTTACTTGGATCATGCCAAAAAAATGAAGGATTAATTTCTACTTGTATCCATGAATAATATCCTTATTTGTACTTATTTTGACCGTAACTCCACCTCCATTTCCACGTCTCAACTTCCCACAAATATATGAAGAAAACGAGAAAAGAGCTTCATTTAAAAATCATTTGTGCTTCAAAATAATCCTAATTCAAAGTTTGATCGAAGAAATTTTGTTGCGGAGTTCTACAATGAAAAAGAGTTAAAAGAACTAACTCCTTGTAATGGTGCTCTCTCAAGACACTATATAAATATATAGTAATTCCTTACATATAAAGTGATTGGAAAGAGTTTGAAATCTTTGTTTCCTTCTTTTACATACTGTCACACCACTCTCCCTTTTTAATGTCTCGTTTCTATTCATGTCACTTAGTTTAGTGAAGGTAATAGTCACAATGTTGCTAATTTAAAATATGCCACATGTTCTTATCCAAATAGTGTTTAGATAATTACCAGTTATCAATATAATTAAGAATTATCTCAAATTATTTAAAATTTTATTTATTTTTGATATACTTTGTACATCATACTATCATGGTCATGTAGTACCTAATAAATACATTATTATTTAAAATATATATGTAAAAATACATATATTTTCTCAACTTTTAATTTTTCTAATCTCATATAAAGAGTATTAATTTCCGTACGCTTAACTCTTAAAATGGTAAAAAGATAACTTTCTTTTCTTGTGATAAAATAATTTCTATCTTTACAATAAAGAAAATCTCGTAAACGTTCTCGTATTAGGTGAATAATTTATCATATCCGATAATAGTAATAATGGTAACTACCCAAAATTATACTTATAAAACATTTTACTAAAATACTTCACTTGAAAGAAAATACCATACTAACATAATATCTAACGGTATCAAGATTATAAATTTATAAGGTCTCATAATAATAATGTCTAAAATCCTCTATAATCTCCTAATAGACATAATCCCTTCGAACTCATATGAATATACTACGACACATCCTAATAATAAGGTACGGCGTCTAACAAGAGCCTCATAAGAAATTCCTGCTAAGGATAGTAACTTGGTTTTCCAGCCTTGGTAGTTTTTGATGTGTTCTCATAACTACAAGAAATATTGCTTCTTGTAAAACTTGAAAGATTCTTTTTCCAACATATTCTTCTCCACAATCCCTCAGCCACCAAAAACACACTTTCACCATTTCAACATATTCATTAATCTCGCTCTCTACACAAACCGATATCGGATTTGACCGTAAGATTGCATTAACCGGTTCAACACTCCATAAATTTACCTCAATAAGAAAAATAGGGGAGATTAGACAAACCGAACAAGGGTTTCACAATTCGGAGAGAGAAAAATGAAAATTATGAGGAATCCCATGATTTGTGCGTTATGTGAACTCATTAATTGTGAATATAATCTTTACAATATGGTATTACTGTAAAAAAAACAATTGTTATTTATGGAATAAACATAAAGTAATACTATTATTTTCTTAAACTAGTGTTAGAACTTGCGCAATGCGCGGATAATTTTAAGAATTTGTCTATTATTTTGAGTATTATTTATTTATCTTTTAATTTTAATTAGTTCATAGTATAAATATCCTAACATTAACTTTATCCCCCTCTTTTTGTGTGTCCATAATATAATTTTTGTTTTAATTGTAATTTTGAATCATCAAAAGTATAAAGAGATAAGCCTTTAACTTTTATAAAATATCTACTAATATTTTTAATTATTATTTTGTGTTTTTTATATATATATTATTTTTATATTTTATTATTATGAAATTATGAGTTCTATTTATTAGCTAAAAAAATTTGTATTAGAAATTTAATTAATATATTTAATTTTACTCAATCACTTGAAAACAATTTTTAGGATTATTTCTTTATGACTTTTTATTTATTATGATTTCAATTATGTTTATATCACAGTATATGTATGATTTTTCTCATCATAATTTTAATTATAAGGCTTATATTTTGAATATTATCCATGAAATTTATATTTTATTCTTTTTTTGTTCTTTGATTATCTAATTATATTATTCGTTACTAAGTATTATGAAATTGTAATACGAATTTTTAGTAACTTACCAGTTTAATATAATACAATGAATATAGTTTTCTATTACTACTGAAATGTAACTTAATTTTATCTTGTATGACTATTTCTAAAAATAATTTTATTGTTTAAGTTTATTTATTATTTTTATTTTATCTTTTAATTCAATTCAACCTACAAATTCTCTCACACTATATCTACCCCCTCTTTCTATATTATTTTCCCCTGTTATAAATTCCTATATAATTATTTCATATAATATTTAATCCAATAATACGTATAAAAAATGTACATAAGCTCAGACATTATACTCCAGCGAAATATCAAGGTGTTTTTTCGTCTTTGGAATTTTCTAGTTCAATTTAAAAACTTGAATAAGATTTTGAATCTATATATTTTTTAATTCAAATGGATAAGTTTTGAGTTGATTTGATTTAACAAAATAAACACATAGAAGATATATAAATACATACAATGGCGAGCATATACTTTAAGCTGACTGTGTCACTATCTTCATGCTTAAATTAAATACATACAATGCAAAAAAGCAACAAAATTAAGTGATACTTTCATCATCTTTTTTCTGGCTCCAGAAAAGATAATGTATTATCCTTGGGCATATGTGTGATGACCCAAATGGTCATCTTATGATTAAAGACACCATTTTGGGCTCATTAGACTTAAAAATATTAATTTTATTCACCTCGATTTGTGTGCGCAGTCCAAGCGTGAATCCGAAAAGCCTCCATGTGAAACTATAAGAAATAGTAATTTCTAGAGTTAAAATTTAATTTTAGTTGGCTTTGGTCAACTTTTTGAGTAAACGGACCCGGACCCTTGTTCTGACGGTCCGGGGAGGTCCACAAAAAAATATGGGACTTGGGCGTATGCCCGAAACTGAATTCCGAGGTCCCTAGCTTTAGAAATGAATTTTTGAAGAAAATTGTTATGCTGAATTTTAAAGGAGATAAAGAAATGAATTAATGTTTGAAATCATCGGTATCGGGCCCGTATTTTGGTTCCGGAGCCCGGTACAGGTTTGTTCTAATGTTTAAGTCCTATATGTGAAATTTAGTGGAAATCGGAGTTCATTTGACGTGATTCGGACGTCTGGTTGAAAAAATAGTGAATTTGAAGTGTTCTTGAGAAAATCATGAGTTTTGATGTTAAATTCGTATTTTTAGGTGTTAGTTTTGTGATTTGATCGCACGAGGGCTCGAGTGAGTTTTGGATAGGCTACGGAGTGTTTCGGACTTATAAACTTTTGTTGTCATAGTTGTTTCTGATGCACTGACTCGTTCTTCTTCGCGATTGCGAAGCTTCTCCCGCAATCACGAAGAGTAAAAAGGTTGGGGTCATTTTGTTCTATGCGAACGCATAACCTTGGTCGTGAATGCTAGGCACTGGGGAGATTACCCTTCGCGAACGCGACCAGGCTATCGCGAACACGTTGAGTTATGGGCCTTGGGGAGGGAAGACTCGAATGGTTCTTTGCGAACGCGACCACTGGGCCGCGAAAGCGATGGTCATCTGAAGCAAAGCTTCGCGAAAGCGTTCTTTACCTCGCGAATGCGAAGGCCATTCGGCCGTAACTCTCCACGATCGTGACAGGCCCATCGTGAACGCGATGAAGGCCTGCCCAGCGATTAAAAACAGAACAGTAACACGGGAATAAGCCATTATTTCATATTTTACAAATCAAGAAGACCTAGAGGTGATTTTCAATATACAAGTTCTTCCCCAAAATGTTGGTAAACGATTCTAAACTATTTTCTTTCGAATTACCCACTGTCTTTCATCACTTTTCAATCAAAAATCAAGGGTTTTCATGGTAGAAATTGGGGGTTTGGGTAGAATTAGGAAATTTTGTAAAATTTGAATTTAGACCTCGAATTGGGGTCAAATTTTGAAACTAACTACATATTTAGGCTCGCGGGTGAATGGGTAAACGGAATTTGGTCCGAACACTGAGTTTGGACCAAGCGGGCCCGAAGTCGGTTTTTAACTTTTTTTGGGAAAACTTAGGAAAATCATAATTTTTCATTAAAGTTAGTTCATTTAGCACTAATTAATGATATTAAACTAATTATGATTAGATACGAGTGAGTTGGAGGTGATTTCGAAAGGAAAAGTTGTAATTGAGTAGTGAGTGGCCTGCGAGATTGAGGTAAGCGTTTGGTCTAACTTTGACCTGAGGGGTTAGGAATCCCCGATTAAATACTATGTGAAATTATATGTGTGTGGTGTATAGGTGAGTTGACGAGTACCTATGCACCACCAAATTACCTGTTTAGCATGTTCCCTTCCCCGTTTCTAATTTATTATGTTCATGTCTTAATTGTTTCATGACTATTGATGTTTCTATTTGTTTTTGTCCACTTGTTTTATTAAATATATTGTTCACTAATTTTGAAAATATTAATTGTTCCTCAGCTTCTTTGTGATACATTAATGGTTGAGCTGGTGGTCAGTGTTCCATGATACATTCCGGTTGGTTTTGTTGTATAGTAATAATTGGCGAAGTTTCATAATTATACAGCTTTCCGTTTACATTAGTTGAGATATAAATATTGTGAAGGATTTTGATCTAAATTGTGAAACCTTATTATAAATGGTGAAATGTGATTGTCTGGTGGGAGCGGGTTACACGCCGCAACAAGGAGTAATAAGGGTGGACAGGTGGGATCGGGTTGCACGCCGCAATAGAAGGAATAAGGGTGATATATATGCTGAGGAGAAATAAGGGTGGACAGGTGGGTTCGGGTTGCACGCCCCAACAAAGTGTAATAAGGGAGAATATTCATGTTGTTACTGGTTATATAATGAAAACTGAAATACCCACTGTTTTATTTGTTGTGCTTCATATTCTGCTTTTACCGTTATTTAAATTGTAACATGGAAACTCATGTAAGGATTGGTTATAGCTGAGATCTGGAAAAATAGCTGGGTTATTTATTTATTTACTGCAAGTTACTATTTCATTTAGTTTAGTATTTCCTTGTTGCTTTATTAAACATTGTATACATGTTATATTAAAAATGCCCCGCCGTAGCCTCGTCACTACCTCGTCGAGGTTAGGCTCGGCACTACCAGTACATGGGGTCGGTTGTACTGATACTGCACTCTGCACTTCTTGTGCAGATCCAGGTTCCGGTCAGAGTTGATTTCAAGTAGTAGCTGAATATTCGCACAGAGACACGAGGTAGATCTGCTGGCGTCCGCAGATTCCTAGAGTCTTCTCCATATTATTTATCTATTGTTTTAATTCATTCAAAACATATATATATTTTCTTTCAGCCAAATACTTGTGGTATGGTTTAGTAGTTTGTGAATTGTGACTCCAAACCCTGGGTAGCTAGAGATTAGTATTAGTTTCACAGTATAGTACACCATTTCATTTATTATTATTGTTGGTATCCTTATTGGATTACAATAAGCTTCGTATATGTTTTAATTGATTCAAACGTTGAACCCTCTAACATTGGCTTACCTAGCAAGTATGGTGTTAGGCACCATCACGATTCTGGCGGTTAGGAATTTGGATCGTGACAAGTTGGTATCAGAGCACTAGGTTGTCTAGGTCTCACAATTCACGAACAAGCTTAATAGAGTCTGAGGGATCAGTATAGAGACGTCTGTACTTATCTCTCAGAGGCTATAAAGTTAGGAACAAGTTCACTTTATTTCTACTTTGTCGTACGATTCTTGTTATCCCAAATACTGATTAAACTCTTCTATTCTCTCGCAGATGGCGAGAACACGTACCTCTTCTTCCGCTGACCAGCAACCGAATCCTCCAGCACCAGCAGCAGCTCCTACAAGAGGCAGAGGAAGAGGTCGTGCCAGAGGCCGAGGCAGGGGCAGGATTCAGCCCATTGTCAGGCAGCAGCTCCAGCTGCGGAGCCCCAGATAGAGATTGATGAGGGGGCTCCAGCTCAGACCATTACAGCGGGACCACCTCAGGTCCCAGAGGGGTTTATTGCTACCCCGGTGCTTCGGATGCTTTGGTCCGACTAGTGGGCCTTATGTAGAGTGTAGTCCAGACTGGCGCATTCCCCGTGGCAGCAGCCGTATCTCGGGCTGGAGGAGGGGTCCAGACTCCTGCTACCCACACTCCTGAGCAGATTACTCCTAAGATTCAAACCCCAGCAGCCAATCCAATTGGGGTAGTTTAGGCAGTTGCTGCAGCACCGCTCGTTGTTGGGACAGCTATGTCCTCCGATGCTTTATGGAGATTGGACAGGTTTATCAAGCTTTTCCCTGTTCATTTTAGCGGTGCCACTTCATAGGTCCTCCGGGAATACCTTGATAGTTGTCATGAGGTTCTTCGGAACACGGGTATTTTGGAGACCGATAGGGTCGATTTTGCTACTTTTCAGATGACCGGTTCTTCCAAGAAATGGTGGACGGATTATCTACTGACTAGACCAGCTGGGTCACCTACTCTGACTTGGGATCAGTTTTCCCATCTCTTCTTGGAGAAGTTCCTGCCTATAACTACTAGAGAGGAGCGTCGTCATCAGTTTAAGTGTCTTCAGCAGGGCGGCATGACTGTTACCCAGTATGAGACTCGCTTTGTGGATTTGGCTCGTCATGTTACTCTTTTGATACCTACAGAGAGAGAGGGGGTTAGGAGATTTATTGAGGGTCTTGCTCAGCCGATCAGATTGCAGATGACTAAGGAGACAGGGAGCGAGATATCTTTCCAGGATGCGGCCAATGTGGCCAGGAGAGTTGAGGTGGTTCTCGGATTGGGAGGTCAGGGTTCAGACAAGAGACCTCGCCATTCTGGTGGATTCAGAGGTGCCTCATCTGGAGGCGGGGTTTCTTTCAGTAGAGACCATTCTTCCAAGCCATTTCATTCAGCACTTCATGCATCTCATGGTACCTTAGGTGGTCGTGGTTCTTATATGCCTCCTTCTACTCAGCCAACCTATAGTGCCCCACCAGCTCCTATCAGAGCACCCCCTCTTCAGAGTTATTATCTTGGTCAGCCGGTTCGTCAGGGCAGTCTCAATTTTTACAGCCACAGTATCAGGATGGATGCTTTGAGTGTGGTGATTATGGGCATATTCGGAGAGCCTGTCCGAGATTGTCGAGTAGTCAGCCTCAGTATCAGGGTTCTCGTGCTATAGTTCTGGCACCAACTGCCATACCGCCTGTCCATCAAGCCAGGGGTAGGGGTCAGGTAGCTAGACCTCAGGTGGAGGCCAGCCCGCTAGAGGTGGAGGTCCGACTGTCAGAGGTCGTCCTAGGGAGATGTTTCAGGGTGGTGGGGCCCAACCCTTATTTTATGCATTTCCAGCCAGACCTGAGGCGGAGTCCTCCGATGCTGTTATCACAGGTACCATTTCAGTTTGCAATAAATATGCTTCAGTTCTATTTGATCCAGGGTCTACTTACTCTTATGTATCACCTTATTTTGCTTCGTATTTGGTTGTGCCCCGTGATTCCTTCAGTGTCCCTGTTTATGTGTCTACGCCCGTGGGGGATACTATTGTTGTAGATCGTGTGTGTTGCTCGTGTGTGGTTGTTATTGAGGGTCTTGAAACCAATGTGGACCTTTTGCTTCTTTACATGGTCGATTTTGATGTCATATTGGGCATGGATTGGTTGTCGCCTTATTATTCCATCTTGAACTGTCACGCCAAGACACTTACTTTAGCTTTGCTGGGTTTTCCTCGGTTGGAGTGGAAAGGGACTCATGGTCATTCTTCCAGCAGAGTTATTTCTTATGCCAAGGCTTGTCGCATGGTTGAGAAGGGGTGTTTGGCTTATTTGGATCATGTTCATGATTCTAATTCTGAGGCTTCTTCTATAGATTCAGTGCCTGTTGTTCGTGAGTTCCCCGAGGTATTTCCTGCAGACCTGACGGGGATGCCACCCGATAGGGATATTGATTTTTGCATTGATTTGGCTCCGGGCACTCAACCCATTTCTATTCCTCCATACCGGATGGCCCCACCCGAATTGAAAGAATTAAAAGAACAATTGCCAGACTTGCTTGATAAGGGTTTCATTAGGCCTAGTGTCTCGCCCTGAAGTGCACCAGTTTTGTTCGTGAAGAAGAAGGATGGATCGATGAGGATGTGTATAGATTACCGACAGTTGAATAAAGTTACTATCAAGAATAAGTATCCGTTGCCGAGAATTGATGATTTGCTTGATCAGCTTCAGGGAGCCAGGGTGTTTTCAAAAATTTATTTGAGATCGCGCTACCATCAGTTGAAGATTAGGGCATCTGACATCCCTAAGACAACCTTTCGGACGAGGTATGGGCACTATGAATTTTTGGTGATGTCTTTTGGCTTGACTAATGCCTCAGCGGCATTTATGGACTTGATGAATCGGGTTTTCAAGCCTTATCTAGATTTCTTTGATATTGTGTTCATTGATGATATTCTAATATACTTCCGCAGCCGGGAGGAGCATGAGCAGCACCCCCGGATAGCTTTCCAGACTTTAAGGGATAGTCAGTTGTATGCTAAATTTTCAAAGTGCAAGTTCTGGTTGGATTCAGTAACTTTCTTGGGTCATATCGTATCAGCAGAGGGTATTCAGGTAGATCCTAAGAAGATAGAGGCAGTCAAGAACTGGCCTAGACCCACTTCAGCCACGGAAATTAGGAGCTTCTTGAGTTTGGCGGGTTACTACCATCGTTTTGTGGAGGGGTTCGCGTATATAGCAGCCCCAATGACTAAATTGACTCAGAAAGGTGCCCCATTCAAATGGTCGGACGAGTGTGAGGCGAGCTTTCAGAAGCTCAAGACAGCCTTGACTTCAGCACCGATGTTGTATTACCATCAGGTTCGGGATCTTTCACGGTATATTGTGATGCCTCCTGTGTTGGTCTTGGAGCGGCATTGATGCAGGAGGGTAGAGTGACTGCATATGCGTCTCGGCAGTTGAAGGTTCATGAGAAGAATTATCTTTTTCATGATTTAGAGTTGGCAGTCATTGTAGGCACTATCTCTATGGTGTGCCGTGTGAGGTTTTCACGGATCATCGCAGTCTTTAGTACTTGTTCAAGCAAAAGGATCTCAATTTGAGGAAGAGGAGATGGTTAGAGCTACTGAAAGACTATGACGTTACCATATTGTATCATCCGGGGAAGGCTAAGGTGGTAGCTAGTGCATTGAGTGGGAAGGCGGTGAGTTTGGGCATCCTGGCGTCCATTCCAGTCGGTGAGAGGCTGCTAGCTTCAGACATTCAGACTTTGGCTAATCAGTTTGTGAGGTTATACATTTCAGAGCTCACTCGTGTTCTAGCTTGTACACTCGCTCGGTCTTCCTTATTCGAGTGTATCATAGATCGACAGAATGATGACGCTCACTTGATGGTCCTTAGGGACATAGTTCGGCACGGTAGTGCCAAGCAGGTTACAGTTGGAGATGACGGTATTTTGAGGATGCAGGATCAAGTTTCAGGGTCGAGTGTGTGTGCCTAATCTTGATGGGCTTTGTGAGCTGAACCTTGAGGTGGCTCACAGTTCTAAGTATTCTATTCACCCGGGTGTTGCCAAGATGTACCAGGACTTGCGGCAGAATTACTGGTGGAGAAGGATGAAGAAAGATATTTTTGTGTATGTGTCTCGTTGCTTGAATTGTCAACAGGTGAAGTATGAGCATCAGAGACCCGGTGGTTTGCTTCAGCATATAGAGATTCCTGAGTGGAAGTGGGAGCGTATCACTATGGACTTCGTTGTTGGACTCCCACGGACTCATAGAAAGTTCGACGCCGTTTGGGTTATTGTGGATAGGCTGACTACATCAGCACATTTCATTCCGGTGGAAAGTACTTATTCTTTGGAGTGGTTAGCAGGGATTTACATTCGAGAGATTGTTCGTCTTCACGATGTGCCCGTGTCTATCATTTCTGATCGAGGTACGCAGTTTATGTAAGGCCCCAGAAAATTTTGCTAAGTAATTTAGTTTTTCGTGGTGCCAGGTAGGCTAATTATAATATTTTATGTGTTATAAATATGATGTAAATAAATTGGATATGGTAATAAGTGTATAAGCCATATAATAAGCAATGTGGGGTCTAAGGAGAGGCCTAAGTCTAAGTCAAATTGGAAAAATACATAATAAGGCTAAAATTCCAAATGAGTTCGCACAAGTCCATACTTTGAACGAGCATCTATAAATATATATATATATATAAGTTTTTATGTGATGAACAACCTATCACATGAGATTTCTTCGAGTCTAGTTTCTAACTTTTCAAACCGTTCATCATTTGGACATTCCTACACAAAGTTATGATCAAATTACCAAAGGCTGGATTTATGATAAATTTCGCGATCGTAAAATGATTCCGCGGACCGCATAAGCGTCGCATAGTGAAGCAGAGTCGGGAAAACTATTATGTTGTCACATAATGATTGTGCTGCAAGTCTGCTGCCCGCTATACGATTATGCTATAGCATAATTGCACCACATAATTGACTTCTGGGGTCATTTTTGAAAATTTACATATCCGAACCCATTTTGATAAATAAGCTTTGGGGCTTCATTTGGGGATATTTTCTACTAAATTTAGAGAGAGTTAAGAGCAATATAGAGAGAGAAAGAGGGAGCCTAGCGTCATAATCACCCAAATCTTGATCAAACCTTCAAGAATCAAGGAAGATAGTCACTAGATTGTCCTTCTACCGAGTAAGTCCTATTTCCATAACTTGCATGCAAGAGGTTAAAGGGTTCAAGTATGTTGTGGGGATTAGAAATAGGTCATGCATATGGCATTAAGTTGTAGTATGTGATATTAATGAACTATTTTGGGTAGTTCCTGTTAAAATTGGTTGAGGGAAGAAGGAATTTTTATTTTCGGACCTTGTAATCTATTTCACATGTTAGGTGTTTGATGAAATTCCTAAGAGAGTTACACCATGGGTAATATTTCTAGTTATTAGTTAATTTCACTTTCTCCTTATAGCTTATTATTTCTAGAGATGTTGGTGCATTGTAGTAACTTAGGGAAAGCTCAACCAGGTATGTTGGCTAAACTTTATCTCTCGGAATGAAATTCCATAATGTTTTCCGCACGTTTAAGTATAATCGGCTCAAAATTTCTAACTTCTACATTTCGGGTCATCCCGTATGAACTTATAAACTTGAATATTCTGAATGAACTAGTGATGAAAGATAGAGGTTTAAAGTATGGTTTCTTATTAAAATGGTATGTCTTTGAGTCGTATTCTAAATGAAAACTAGTATACCAATTGGGTGAGGCAAACTCGATGCGCTTAATACTCATATTCGTTCGTACTTGTACTTAATGACTTAATTGAATATGTCTCGTTGATGATAATCCATAAAGCGTAATTCAAGGATAATTGGTCTACTGCTTGTTTGTGACCTTGATGTGTGCCTTTATTTTTGGTCCTTTGTGCTTAAAGTCTCATTATTAACGCACTTGAGGTATATGATCTATGGAATGTTCTATATGTTGGAATTTGGTGGTGATCCTTGAAATTAAATGAAGTGAAAATATTGAATATAAACAAAAATGCAGCCATCGTGCCTTGAATAATGATACTTGTGAAAGGCCTAGAGAGCCAAGGAAATATTGTTATTATGAGAGGTTGAAAATGCTAATAAAAGATTTGAAAAATTTGAAATAATCTGAGCTGAATACATTACTGTATATGTATATGTGTTACCTTTGTGTGCAAATCCATGTAAAAATATTCTTCTTGGGAGATCGATAGTCACCGAGGAAGGGTAGGTTGAAATAACCTAACCCCGAAACTACACGTGTCGGTGTAGGGTGCATTGTGAAAATTATTCCCCTTTATTGGGATGATATTGTTGGTAAATGTGGATACGTCGAACCACACGGCACTGGGGTGAGACGGCTTAACTGATCGGGCTGTGATCGGACACCATGCCGCACACATGGTGGTAATGCATGTTGGAAATTGTGATACAAAATGTGATTGTGGTTACACCTTCAAATAAGGTGGCTTAGCCGATCGGGCCGAGATCGGACTCCGTACCAAGAGTACGGTGGCATTGTGAACAGTGATATCGTGACTTGTGGATTATCGGTACTAAAGATCTACCCAAACTAGAAATATGTAACACTTTCGTATTTTGAAGAATTAATATGTTTCAATTGCATATTTAGATATAATTGATTGTAGTTTGTTGTTTCTATGGATTTTCTTTTCTTGTATGGTTATTCTATTTTGAAAGATGACTTTTAGGTTTACATACTAGTACTATTCGACAGTACTAACGTCCTTTTTGCCGGGGGTGCGGCATCTTTAATGGATGCAGGTGTTTCCACAGTAGGAGGCAGTGATCAGCGATAGCGGTATGTTCCTTCCAGCTAACTTGGTGATCCCCACTTCATTTCGGGTTCCTGTGTCATTGGGTTATCGTGTACTTTTCATTTGAGGTATAGACATGGCCTTGTTGTCGGCATTTCCATATTTCTCTTCAGTTGTATTTAGAGGCTCTGTAGACAGGTTGTGGGTGGTGTCGAGTATTGGAATTAATTAGAAAATATTGGTATTTGGAAAATATGTTTTCTTCATATCTAATAATTGTAATAATTTTGTTATTATGGCTGAAACAGCTAATGGAAACGAAAATGAAAGTAGTTAATGATATACTTACAAAGTATGATTAGTGGAGTTCACCTCCTCTTTATTCACAAATTAGTTGGTTAAAATAAGACCTATCAGGATTGCTTAGTCGGATTTACTCGGTTGAGCACCGGTCGCGCCCCTCAGTTTTGGGGCGTGACAGTTTACCTCATTTTTTTGCAGGGCAGTCAGCGTGAGTTAGGTACGCGGGTGGAGTTGAGCACAGTATTCCATCCTTAGATGGACGGGCATTCCGATCGTACTATTCAGATCTTGGAGGATATGCTTCGCTCATGTGTTATTAACTTTGGAGGTTCTTAGGATCAGTTCTTTCCATTGGCGGAGTTTGCCTACAATAATAGCTACCACTTGAGCATTCAGATGGCTCCTTACGAGGCATTATATAGTAGATGGTGTAGATCGCCAGTTGGATGGTTTGAGCCGGGAGACGCTCGGTTATTGGGTACAGGCTTAGTTCAGGAGGCCTTGGACAAGGTCAAGATTATACAGGATCGACTTCGTACCGCTCAGTCCAGGCAAAAGAGTTATGCCGACGGTAAAGTTCGTGATGTGGCATTCATCGTCAGAGAGAGGGTATTACTTCGGGTATCACCCATGAAGGGTGTTATGAGGTTCGGGAAGAAGGGCAAGTTGAGCCCTAGGTACATCGGGCCATTTGAGATTATCGAGAGAGTGGGGGAGGTAGCTTATAGACTTGCGTTGCCTCCAGGGTTATCCTCAGTTCATCCAGTATTCCATGTGTTTATGCTCCAGAAATATCATGGTGACTTGTCCTATGTATTAGATTTCAACTCTATCCAATTGGACAAGGATTTAACTTATGAGGAGGAGCCAGTAGCCATTTTAGATCGGCAGGTTCATCAGTTGAGGTCAAAGAGTTACCCATCAGTTCGAGTATAGTGGAGAGGTTAACCTGTTGAGGCTGCTACTCGGGAGTCCGAGTCGGACATGCGTAGTAGATACCCACACTTGTTCGCCAATTCAGGTACTTCTCTATGTCCGTTCGAGGACAAACGTTTGTTTTAGAGGTGGAGATTGTGATGACCCAAAGGGTCATCTTATGATTTAAGACACCATTCCGGTCCCACTAGCCTTAAAACATTAATTTTATTCACCTCAATTAGCATGCACAGTCCGGGCGTGAATCCGAAAAGTCTCTATGTGAAAATATAAGAAATAGTAATTTCTAGAGTTAAAATTTGATTTTAGTTGGCTTTGGTTAACATTTTGAGTAAATGGACCCGTGTTCTGATGGTCCCGATAGGTCCGCAGTAAAATATGGGACTTGGGCGTATGCCCAGAATTGATTTTCGAGGTCCCTAGCTTTAGAAATGAATTTTCGAAGTAAATTTTTATGCTGAATTTTAAGGAGATAAAGAAATGAATTAATGTTTGAACTCATTGGTATCGGGCCCGTATTTTGGTTTCGGAGCCCGATACAGGTTTTTATAATGTTTAAGTCCTATCTGCAAAATTTGGTAGAAATCGGAGTTTATTTGACGTAATTCGGACGCCCGGTTGAAAAAAATAGTGAATTTGAAGTGTTCTTGTGAAAACCATGAGTTTGATGTTAAATTCATAGTTTTAGGTGTTATTTTCTTGATTTGATCGCACTAGCAAGTCCGTATAATATTTTTAGACTTGCGTACATATTTGGTTTGGAGCCCCGAGGGCTCGGATGAGTTTTGGATAGGCTACGGGATGTTTCGGACTTATAAACTTCTATTGTCATAACTGTTTTTGGGCCACTGACTCGTTCTTCTTTGCGATCGCGAAGCTTCTCCCGCGATCGTGAAGAGTAAAAAGGGTGGGGGCCATTTTGTTCTATGTGAACGCGTAACCTTGGTCGCGAACACTAAGCACTGGGGGGATTACCCTTCGCGAACGTGACCAGGCTATCATGAACGCGTTGAGTTATGGGCATGGGGGAGGGGAGCCTCGAATGGTTCTTTGCGAACGCGACCATTGGGCCGTGAACACGATGGTCATCTGAAGCAAAGCTTCGCCAACGCGTTCTACACCTCGCGAACGCGAAGGCCATTGGGTCGTAACTCTCCGCGATCGCGATAGGCCCATTGTGAACGCGATGAAGGCCTGCCCAGCGATTAAAACAAAAAAGTAACACGGGAACAAGACATTATTTCATATTTTCGAAACCAAGAATACCTAGAGGCGATTTTCAATATACAAGTTCTTCCTCAAAGTGTTGGTAAACGATTCTAATCTATTTTCTTTCGGTTACCCATTGTCTTTTATCACTTTTCAATCAGAAATCAAGGGTTTTCATGGTAGAAATTGGAGGTTTGGGTAGAATTAGGAAATTTTAAAAATTGAAACTTAGACCTCGAATTGGGGTCGGATTTAGAAACTAACTACATATTCGGGCTCGGGGTTGATGGGTAAATGGAATTTGGTCTGAACCCTGAGTTTGGACCAAGCGGGCCCGGGGTCAGTTTTTAACTTTTTTAGAAAAATATAGGAAAATCATAGTTTTGCATTAAAGTTAGTTCCTTTATCACTAATTAATAATATTGCTAATTATGATTAGATACGAGTGGGTTGGAGGTGAATTCGAAAGAAAAACTGTAATTGAGCAGTGAGTGGCCTGCGAGATTGAGGTAAGCGTTTGGTCTAACTTTGACTTGAGGGATTAGGAATTTCCGACTTAAATGATATGTGAAATTATATATGTTTGGTGTATAGGTGAGGTGACGAGTACCTATGCGCCACCAAATTACCTGTTTAGCATGTTCCCCTCCCCGTTTCCAATTTATTATGTTCCTATCTTAATTGTTTCATGACTATTGATGCTTCCATGTCTACTTGTTTTTGTCCAATTATTTTGTTAAATATATTGTTTCACTCATTTTAAAGTATTAATTATTCCTTAGCTTAGTTGTGGTACATTAATAGTTGAGCTGGTGGTCAGTGTTTCATGATACATTCCGGTTGGTTTTGTTGTGTAGTAATAATTGGTGAAGTTTCATAATTATACAGCTTTTCGTTTACATTAGTTGAGATATAAATATTGGGAAGGATTTTGATCTAAATTGTGAAACTCTTATTATAAACGGTGAAATGTGATTGTCTGGTGGGAACGGGTTGCACGCCGCAACAAGGAGTAATAAGAGTGGACAAGTGGGATCGGGTTGCACGCCGCAACAAGGAGTAATAAGAGTGGACAAGTGGGATCGGGTTGCACGCCGCAACAGGAGGAATAAGGGTGATATATATGTTGAGGAGTAATAAGGGTGGACAGGTGGGTTTGGGTTGCACGCCACAACAAAGAGTAATAAGGGAGAATATTCATGTTGTTACTGGTTATATAATGAAAACTGAAATACCCACTGTTTTATTTGTTGTGCTTCATATTCTGCTTTTACCGTTATTTAAATTGTAACATGGAAACTCATGTAAGGATTGGTTATAGCTGAGATCTGAAAAAATAGCTGGGTTATTTATTTATTTACTGCAAGTTACTGTTTCATTTAGTTTAGTATTTCCTTGTTGCTTTATTAAACATTATATACATGTTATATTATAAATTCCCCGTCGTAGCCTCGTCACTACCTCGTCGAGGTTAGGCTCGGCATTACCAGTACATGGGGTCGGTTGTACTGTTACTGCATTCTGCACTTCTTGTGCAGACCAGGTTCCGGTCAGAGTTGATTTCGAGTAGTAGCTGAATTTTCGCACGGAGACACAAGGTAGATCTGCTGGTGTCCGCAAATTCCTGGAGTCTTCTCCATATTATTTATCTAATGTTTTACTTAATTCAAAACAGATATATTTTCTTTCAGCCAAATATTTATAGTATTCTTTAGTAGTTTGTGAATTGTGACTCCAAACCCTGGGTAGCTAGAGATTAGTATTAGTTTTGCAGTATAGTACACCATTTCATTTATTATTATTGTTGGTATCCTTATTGGATTACAATAAGTTTCGTATATGTTTTAATTGATTCAAATGTTGAGCCCTCTAATATTGATTTGCCTAGCATATATGGTATTAGGCGCCATTACGATCCCGACGAATGGCAATTTAGGTCGTGACAATATGTTTGCAGAATCAAAGGAATAAGCAAAAATCATCTCCTTCTCTTTGATAGTATTGATTTTGTTGTTAATTTTATCTAGTAAAGAATCTGAATAAATTATGAAAACTTTGCATAGTGCAAGCAATAAACTTGTATATTTTTATAAACCAAAAAAGTTAACATCTAGCGTAGAGATATTTTAAAAAGCCCCAGGCATTCTTGTACAGTAACTCTTATGTACAACTACGTCTGCTTTTTCCTTGAATACTTTCACAATTTTTTCGGCCTATAAAAAAATCTCATTTATATGTTATTTTCTACTAAAATCATTCTAAAATTTAAATGCGGTATGTGTTCTCCCTCTCATAATAATTGATTGTCGGACTTTCATCTTTCACAATTATATTTACTTTTCATACTTTAACAAACTTCTCTACACCTAAATACTACTTGAAAAGAATAATAATATCCAATACTTTAAATGATACGGTATGTGATGACTCGATAGGTCATCATATGATTTAAACCTTATTTTGCGATCTGATACTTTTAAAAGTCATATTTTAGCCTTTCTTGATCTGCGTGCGCAATCAGGACGTCTTTTAAGAAAGCTTTTATGATAAAAACTGATAAAAATAAGAAATTTTACCTAAAAACTTCACTTGAGTTGATTTCAGTCATCATTTTTGGTAAACGGACCCGAATTTATGTTTTGACGGTCCCCATGGGTCCGTATCATGATTTGGGACTTGGTCGTATGCCCGAAAACGAAATCAGAAGTCCCTAGTCTGAGTTATCGGACTATGTCAAAAACTAGAAGTTGAAAACTTAATGAAATTGAAGTGTTTGACCAAAGTTTGACTTCTTAATTAACGGGTTTGTATTTTGGTTCCAGAAGCCGATATAGGTCCCATATCATATTTATGACTTATTTGTAAAATTTGATGAAAAACGGAGTTGATTTGACGTGATTCGGACATCCGGTTGTGAAAATAGGAATTTCAAAGTTTTCTTGAAAATTTCATTCGATTTAGTATTCAATTTGTAGTTCTAGGTGTTGTTTTGGCGATTTGATCGCGCGAGCAAGTTTGTATGATATTTTAGACTTCTGTGTGGGTTTGGTTTGGAGCCCCGAGGGTTTGGGTGAGTGGAGTTTCGGATAGGCTATGGAGTGAAAATTGGATTTAGAACATAGTTGGTGTTGCAATATATGGTTCAGGCCTCGGAATTGCGACCCCTGCAGGTTCCACATTTGCGAGCTATTTCCCGAAATTTTGAAGAATAGTTTGCCTCATAGTTTTTGCATTTGCGAACAAGTTCTTCGCATTTGCGAACTGGGAAGAGGGGAGGCAGTGATCGCATTTGCGATCACATGGTCGCATTTGCAAAATGGTCAGGATCGCATTTGCGAGGTTTTCTTCGCATGTGCGAAGATAGCAGGACTGGGGAGACCTTAACAAGTTCTTCGCATTTGCGAACTGGGAAGGGGGGAGGCAGTGATCGCATTTGCGATCACATGGTCGCATTTGCAAAATGGTCAGGCTCGCATTTGCGAAGATAGCAGGACTGGGGAGACCTTCGCATTTGCAATAGGATCTTCGCGTTTGCGGGGCTCGCATTTCCGAACCCCAGGTCGCAAATGCGACACCTTCAACTGATCAAAATGATTTTTGGACGGGATTTTGGATCATTTCTCAACTTTTCAGATCCTAGAAACTTAGAGGTTATTCTTCCATGACCAATTCTTCCCCAAAACTTTGGTATGTGATCCTACCCACTTTCTTTCAATTTTCCATTACATTTCATGAATTTCGAACCTAAAATCTAGGATTTCCATAGTAGAAATTGGGGGTTTGGGTAGAATTAGGAATTTTTGAGAAATTGGGATTCAGACCTCAAATTGAAGTCGGATTTTAAAATTAATTGCATAATCGAGATCGGGGTAAATGGGTGAATGAGTCTTGGTCCGAACCTCGAGTTTTTTCACGACCCAAAATTCTCAACCCTCGGGATCGTGATGGCGCCTAACACTATACTTGCTAGGCAAGCCAATGTTAGAACTTAACTAACCTTTTCTTTTAAAAGTTTATTTAAACACAATAGAACATTCTAAAATAAAAAAAAAATCTAATACTTTTCAATAAATGCAATTAGGAACAATATTCGAAATAATAAAACAAACCACGAACTATTACTAACCATATAACTACCCAGGGACTGGTGCCTCAATTCACGAACTACTAAAGAATACTAAAAGTATTTGGCTGAAAGAAATATATCTCTGTTTTGAATGAAATAAAACAGCAATCTAAATAATAGAGGGAAGACTCCAGGAATCTGCGGACACTAGCAGATCTACCTCATGTGTTCGTACGAATAATACCAGATACTACTTTCACCTAACTCTGGTCTGTACCTGGATCTGTACAAGAAGTGCAGAGTGCAGTATCAGTACAATCGACCCCATGTACTGGTAAGTGTCAAGCCTAACCTCGACGAAGTAGTGACGAGGCTACGGCGGGGCATTTATAATATAACCTGTGAACAATGTATAATAAAGCAAGAAGAAAATTCTAACTAAACAAACAATAATCTGTAGCAATGAATAAAATAACTCAACCACCCTTTCCAGATACCAGCTATAACTAATCCTCACGTAAGTTTCCAAGTTTAAATTTAAAATAACCTTAAGTGCAGAATATGAGATGACAACAATAAAATAGTGAGTATTCCAGTCATTATGTTTAAAAATCAGTAAAACATGAATATCCTCCATTATTGCTCTTTGTTGCGGCGCACAACCCGCTCCCATATGTCCACCCTTTTTGCTCCTCCATATATATATATATATATATATCATCCTTATTTCTCCTGTTGCGACGTGCAACTCGATCTCACATGTCCACCCTTATCACTCCTTGTTGCGGCGTGCAAGCCGCTCCCACCTAACAATCACATCCTTTTATTTATAAAAAGAGATTTCACAATTTAGGTCAAATGCCTTTCACAATATTTATATCTCAACAATTGTACACAGAAAGCTGTACTATTCATAAACTTCATCAATTGTCATTTCACCATGAAACCAACCGGAATATATAGTAAAACACTGTCAACCAGCTCAACCTTTTATGTATCACAATGAAGCCAAGGGACCAACCAACACTTCCAAAATACTTGAAAGAATACTTAACAACAAGCTGACGAAAACAAGTAGACATGGGAGCATCAATGATCATAAAACAATTAAGACAGGGATCAAATAAATTGGAAACAAGGAAGGGATCATGTTCAACAGATAAGTTGGTGGTGCATAGATACTCGTCACCTCACCTATACACCACTCACATGCAATTCCACATAGCATTTAAGTTGGGGATTCCTATTCCATCAAGTCAAGGTTAAACCAAAAATTTATCTCAATTTCACAAGCAATTCACTGATCAAGCATAGATTTTCCTTTAGAATTTACCTCTAACCCGCTCGAATCTAATCATAATTGGTTCAATATCATTAATTATTGCTAAAGGTATTAACTTTAATGAAAAACCATGGTTTTCCTATCAAAAGACAAAAATCGATCTCGGATCCGCCTGGTCTAAACTCGAGGTTCGGACCAAAACCCGTTTACCCTTTCTCCCCCGAGCACGGATATACAATTGATTTTAGAATCCGACCTCAATTCGAGGTCTAAATTTCTAAATTTTGAAATTCCTAAGTTCTACCCAAAAATCTCAATTTTTGCCATGAAGACTCTAGTATCTAGGTTGAATCTTGTTAAAAGTTGTTTAGGATTGAAAGGAATTAGTTAGAGATTACTTACCAATGATTTGGAGAAGTTTGGGTCTTTGGAAAACCGCCTATGGAGGTTTAGGGTTTGAGAGAATTGAAAAATGGGTAAAAATACCGTCTAAAATCTCACTTAACAGGCTGCAGTTATCGCAATTGCGATCAGGGGTTCGCAATTGCGAACCTTTTGAAATCCTGCTGCCTTCGCATTTGCGACATCTGAAGGCCTTCGTATTTGCGGCGAATAACTCGCATTTGCGAGGATGGCCTTCCCAGTCCTTCTTCACATTTGCGAAAAAAATGCCGCATTTCCCAGGTCTGTTGACTTCGCAATTGCGAAGCCTGATTGCGAGATCAGAGACCTGGTGACGGACACGAGATGGACAGCTGAGATTTCTAAGTTCTAATCACTCTGTAGCCTACCCGAAACTCACCGGAGCCCTCGGGGCTCCAAATTAAACATGCACGCATGTCTAAAAATATCATACAAACTTGCTCGTACTATCAAATCATCAAAATAACATCAAAAACTACGAATTTAACCTTAAACTCATGATTTTCCTCAAGAACACGTCAATTTCACAATTTCTCAACCGTACATCCGAATCACGTCAAACCAACTCCGATTCTCACCAAATTTAACAGATAGGACTTAAATATCATAACAAACTTGTACTGGGCTCCGGAACCAAAATACGGCCCTGATACCAACGATTTCACACATTAGTTCATTTCTTTATTTCCTTAATAATCCAGCAAAATAATTTTCTTCAAAACTGATTTCTGAGACTAGGGACCTCGGAATTCAATTCTGGGCATACGCCCAAGTCTCATATTTTAGTGCGGACCTACCGGGATCGTCAGAACACAGATCTGGGTCCGATTTCTCAAAATGTTGACCGAAGTCAACTAAAACCAAATTTTAAATTCCCAAAATCATTATTTCTCATATTTTCACATAAAAGCTTTTCGGTTTCATGCCCGGACTGCACACGCAAATCGAGGTAACTTAAAAATTAATCATTTTAAGGCTAATGAGCCCATGATAGTGTCTTAATTCACAAGATGACCCAAATCTCCACCTCTAAAACAAACGTCTGTTCTCGAAATGACATAGAAAATTACCTAAACTGACAAACAAGTGGGGATATCTACTCTGCATGTCCGACTCGGACTCACAAGTAGTTGCCTCAACAGGCTGACCTCTCCACTGCAGTCGAACTTAAGGGTAACTCCTTTATACTCGAAAAAATCATACAGAGGGAATGCTACCCAACTATTGGAAAAATATTGGGTAGTTATATAGAAATCATCGATTGAGTCTCATTATGCCTATCAATTTGAAAGTGTGGGAGAAGGTCAAGAAGAGTCCACTCCGAGGGAGAAAGTGAGCTTTACTTTGAGGAATCCATAATTGAACATCCGCCAAATGACTCTATGAGTATTAGTGATGCCAAGATAATTGAGGAATTAGAGTCAACCGGTGTAATAAAAAATTATGGTTGAGACTGACTCTAGTCCGAGGGAATAGAGGATGTTAAAATCCGGGAAGAATTACAATTTAGAGGGTTGACGTCACATTCCAAGCATTTTTCAATATTGGATTTTCGTGATGATATGGAAATTGAAATACACGAGTTAAGGAGGGATTGCAAGGAGGAAAGGAAAAAGGCATACAATTCATAATTTGAAAGAACAACAAGGCAAAATGACACTCCTCACATGAAAGCCAAGAAGTGGAAAATGGAGAAATTAATACTTGGCTTGATCACCAACTTATCACCCCCACCGCTAGTGATCACAAGCTTGATTCCCAGTTAGGTGCCCAATACATATCGTCCAAGGGACGAGAAAAGTGGTAAATTTGATTTGCGTCGTGCCACGACGTTAAATGCGGAGCTTGGGTGGAGGCAACCTATTGTTTTTTACAAATATATAGTCTTTTTTTTTTGAACTTTTCTTTATATCTCATTATATTGTTTTTAACCAATCTGCCAAGTTTTAGAATTTTCGGTGTTGTTTCGAGTAGGTCGGAGTTACCGGAGAGAAAAAACCAGTAGTTGCTGAGAATTTCAGAATTAGTGTTCGCATTTGCGAAATAAGGTTCGCATTTGCGAAGACTGGACCATCGCAAAATCGAAGAAAATGTCGCATTTGCGACCACAGAAGAAGTTTGAAAGTTCGCAATTGTGATCACTGTGTCGCAAATGCGACATCATAGGGGTTTTAACTGGGTCTGGCCGT
This sequence comes from Nicotiana paniculata, assembly GCA_005239505.1. NCBI lineage: Eukaryota > Viridiplantae > Streptophyta > Magnoliopsida > Solanales > Solanaceae > Nicotiana > Nicotiana paniculata. The sequence goes on from ML310976.1 coordinate 34,383, forward strand.
TCATTTACACTTTAAACAGAAGTTAGAAAATTTGGGCTATTCAAGAGACACTCGACCCTCTTCTTCTCACTCTCCCAACTGCCAAATTCCACCATTTTTTTTCGACTCCAAATTGCAAGCATCCAGGTAAGAAAGTTCAATCTTTGTGCTTTATATGTCTATAAAATCATCTTCTTCTTCTTCTTTTATATTCTCAAAACCCAGGGTTTGAAATAAATTCCTATTTTCAGTGCACCAATTGTTTGAAAAACACCAATTTCGTGTTGTCGTTGGTTGAGAGTGTGAGCCCGATGCTGTGAAGACCCAAAAGGTCATCCCGTATATTCTATCTAATTCTATGTTCTGAGGTTGTGAAAACCTCATTCTATCTCACATCGATTTACGTGCACAGCTCGGGCATATAGCCGGGAAGCCTTTATGTCAAAAACTGATAAAAATGATAATTCTGTATTAGAAATTTGAATAAAATTGACTTCAGTCAACATTTTTTGGTAAACGGACTCGGACCCATGATTTGACGGTCCCGGAGGGTCCGTAGGAAAATATGGGACTTGGGCGTATGCCCGGAATCGAATTTCGAGGTCCCAATTCCAAGAAATGAATTTTTAAAGAATTTTTTTCTGAAAAATATAAAGGTTTTTGAAAATAAAATGTTATGTGAAACCTGTGGTATCGGGCCTGTATCTTGGTTCTGGAGTCCGGTACAGGTTCAATATGATTTATATGTTTTATCTGTGAAGTTTGGTATGAAACGGACTTCGTTTGGCGTGATTCGGGCCTTAAATGCAAAATTTGATGTTAAAAGAAGTTTTGAGGAATTTCATTGATTTTTGGTTTGATTTGTCGTTTTAGTGTTATTTTATGTGATTTGGAACCTCGAGCGAGTCCGTATTAAGTTATAAGACTTGTTTGTGCATTTGGACAGGGTCCCGGGGGGAGGGGGGAGGGTGTGTTTCGGATAGTTTCTGGATCCATTTTCCTTATTTTGAACTGCTGAAAACTATCATCTGGTTTCCTTCTATGCGATCGCATAGAAGGATTCGCGATCGCATCAAGTGTCTGACTCGCCCAGTATTTTCCTTCACTGCGATCGCAATAGTTGGTCCGCGATCGCAGAAGCCAACTTACTCCTTATACGCGATCGCATAAGCTATTCCACGATCGCGTAAAGCATTTTAAGCCAGCTTCATTTTCCTTCAACGTGATCGCGCCTCGATTCCCGCGATCGCGACTCACAAAGCTCCTGGGCAGAATATAAGTTTGCAAAAATCGGGGTTTCACTATTTTAAACATATTTTGACTTCTAGAACTCGGTTTTGGGCGATTCCTTGAGGGTTTTTCACAAAAATCGGATGGGTAAGTTTTATTCCACTATAATTAATTATATTTCATGAATTAGTTCTATTTTTTATCATTTAATTTGTGTTTTGGGTTGAGGGAATTGTGTGTTTTGAAAGAAAACTTGAAAAATGAAAATTCATGATTTGAATGATCAAATGTTATCGGAATTTGATGAAATTAGTATGGTTGGACTCACAATTGAATGGGTGTTTGGAATTTATAAATTTTGTCGGGTTCCGAGATGCGGGCCCAGGGGTCGATTTTTATGATTTTGTGAAGATTGAAACTTTATTATTAGGAATCGTTCCTTATACATTTTATGTGTATTTTGAAGTTGTTTTAGTTGATTGTAAGATGTCCGGAGGTCTTTCCGCCCGAGAAGTCTATTTTTGAGTACCGGTTGTCGTCTTTGAGGTAAGTATCTTTCTTAACCTTGTGGGGGGGAACTACCCCTTAGGATTGAGTCTTCCTTGTTGATTGTAGTCCAAGTATGCGAGGTGACGAGTGTGTACTCTTACTTATTTGCAATTAGATTGCCCTTTTAGGATTCGTAGATTCTTATATTACCTATGTATGATTTGTAATTGTCACACTTGAAGCCTTGGTTGTTAATTTCATTCCTTCCTGTTTAAATTAGAATTACTTGTTTTTGGATTCTTCGTTGGCTATTTGACTTTTCTTGACTTAACTGAATATTCTACTTCTCTTATCATCATGCTATATTTTCTTCGTAGCTTGCCTAATTGACTATAATTAGTGTCATCTAGCCTTATAGTTGACTAGCCGTAGTTGGAACATTTATTCGTTGGAGTCAAGCATGCATGTGAGTCTTACATTGTGATTTATATGACTATTCCCTTAACTGCCACTTAGGTCTAATTGTTCGACATTTATGTTATTGGTATTTCTTTGATGTTGCCTATTATTGGGCCTTTTGTTTTAAGATGAGTGTTATTCCGTGAAGTAAACTGTTTAGGTGAGATTGGTTATAGCTATTTCCCTTGCCGGGATGTTATGGTTTCTGTTACTGTCTATGTTGTTAATGATATGGTTTGTATTGTTGACTCCCTTGCCGGGATGTGATGGTTCTTATTACTGTTTACGCTGTGAATGATATCGTTTGTACTGTTGACTTCCTTGCCGGGATGTTGTGGTTTCTATTACTGGTTATGTTGTTAATGACATTGTTTGTATTGTTGACTCCCTTGCCGGGATGTGGTGATTTATGGGTCATATTGTTGATTTTTCCTTGCCAAACTGTTGTTCTTGATATTGTTTGGGTGAGGAAGAGTGTAAAGCACGAAGGATAATGTCGTGCCATGTTCATGATATTTAGCACGAGGAAACATTTTGTGACATGTTTATGATATTTAGCACGAGGGAACATTCCGTGCCATGTTTATGTTATTTATCACGAGGGAACATTCCGTGCCATGTTTATGTTATTTAGCACGAGGAAAAATTTTGTGCCATGTTTATGTTATTTAGCACGAGGGAACATACCGGGCCATGTTTATGTTATTTAGCACGAGGGGAAATTCCGTGCCATATTTATGTTATTTAGCACGAGGGGACATTCCGTGCCATGTTTATGTTATTTAGCACGAGGGGACATTCCGTGCCATGTTTATGTTATGTTAGCACGAGGGGACATTCCGTTCCATGTCATGTTATGTTAGCACGAAGGGACATTCCGTGTCGTATTTATGCATTACTATTTCCGTTGTTCCTGTTTGTTATTTACTGCATTTACGGACAAGATTTGATATTCCTCCTGTACCGCACGGTAATTTTTGAGTTGCGGACTGAGTTTCGGCGGATAAATCTTGAGGAGATTTTGATCAAGAGATTTTATTGAAAAGTATTATTGAAGAAGCAATGGTTTTGAAATGATTATAATTGAATGACTTTACATTGAAGGTATATTTGAAAAGTACTAGTCTTGCCTAAATGATATTTGGAAGTCATTTATTGGGAAAGCATCTTTGGAAAGTTTCGTATTTTGAAAGAAACTATGTTTTACGTAATTCTCTCTATTAAATATACTTATATCTACTTTTGGAGAAAGTATGTTTTCAAAGGAAACTCTTCCATACTAAAATGATTTTTTTTGCAAAACTTTTTCATATGAACTGTTGTTTAAAGATTTCCACCAGTCTATGGATTTCAATGGCTAAGGCCCGATGTGAAAAAACCGACGTAGAGTTGAGTTATTGTCGTTCTCTATTGTCTTGTGTTTCCTTTCGTTTTGGCTAGTTTTGTTGTCCATCTTTCTGTGTACTTTTATGCTGTTTCATGATTGATTTCTGTGATTTCCTTCCGCTTTATGTTATCGTTGTCGTAAATTATTCCTTGAAGCCTTAGGAAGATGTAACGTTCGGTCATTTCTATAGTCATGTTATTTCTTTTGTAGACCAGTGGTGTCTTGACTAGTCCTCGTCACTACTCCACCGAGGTTAGTCTTGATACTTACTAGGCACCATTATGGTGTGCTCATACTACACTTCTGCACATTTTTGTGTGCAGATCCAGGTATATATTGTAGTAGCTGTGTGGATGATTGCCGATGAGACTCAAGGTAACCTGTTGCTGCGTTCGCAGGCGTCGGAGTCACCTTCTTTGTATTTATTATTCATACATTGTTGTATTTATTTCCAAACAGATGTACTTAGAAGTTGTAGAAGATTCGTAGAGCTTATGACTTGTACCAACGGTTTTGGAAAAGTTTGTACATTCTGCTGAGATTTTATATCTAGACTGCTAGCCTTCTTTTACTATTGTTGTTATTCAGTAACTATTAGTCTTGGACTAGGTGCCATCACGATATCCAACGGAGGGAAATTTGGGTCATGACAGATGTTATGCTAGAAATTAGGGAAATCTGAGTACCCATGATTTTATTAAAATAGGAGTTCTTGGCCGAATGGTTGAAATTCCTTTGTGATTCGTGGTTGTATGTGATGTTTATTGTATCTTTGAGTGCCAAAAGAACTGGCTGGGGTGTTTGGGGTGTTTATAAGTCTGATTTCGTGGAAGAAATTTTTGAGTCTAAAGACTGCTCTAGAGCTGGGGATGATGAGTCGAAATTGCGATGGCCCCTTCGCATTTGTAAAGAGGTGGTTGCGATTGCGAAAACTGGCAGCCCCAACCATCTTCGCATTTGCAAAGAAACTCTAGCAATTGCGAGCACTGGGAATTTTTATGCCTTCGCATTTGCGACATCAGAGAGCAGGCACCTGCAGTTTTGAAACTTTGAATTTTTTTTTCTAAGTATTGTTTCAACTGTCCAATCATTTCTTTGAATTTTTTAATCATTTTGCAAGATATTTCATAGTCATACCACGTTTTCACTCCAATGCTTTGATTGCAGGTACATGAACTGAAAATGAGCACTAACTCAGATGAATCATCGCAAGATAGTCCTTTGGAGATTGTGGAAAATTATGAACAGCACTGATTCTTGTCACGCGAGTTCTATGCAAATCTCCCGGCCATCAGCTTGAAAAATCCAAAGTTCAGGATTCGCGGCAAAATGGTGCATTTCAGAGCAGAAGTTGTGAACCACATCTATCACCTTCCTGACCATGATATGGGCCCATTCCGTGCAAGAGATTGTGTTCTAGGGGATTGGTTGGTCTCCAAACTATGCCCGGGTGTGGATGTTCCTTGGTCAGCGGAAAAGAGAGGAATCACATCCAAGGAGTTCACTGCTGAAGCTAAGATATGGCTGGCCATCCTATACAGTCGCGTCTCTCCTGTGTCGAATATATGGAATGTTCCTGTGATGAGAGCCCAGATGGTAGAATACATTCTTGATGGTATTTCGCTCAACGTTGGTGAGATCTTCATTAATGAACTGAAGGAGTATCGGTATCTAAATGGTCCATCATTGATATTCCCATCCCTTATCACTGAGTTGTGCCAATTTGCTAGGGTCGAGGAGGCTCCGGGGGACAACTGGATAGAGCCGGGAAAGCCTATCAACCCATTAAAGAAGAGAGGAGAGGGCGGAGCCGTCAAGAGAAAAAAGAGGAAATTGGGATTGCCCTCTCAGACCGAGCAGGTTAGCCAGCCTTCATCTTCCACAGTTGGACCATTTTCTATGCTTTCCGAGGAAATACGGTAGATTCGCGAGCTAGTATCTCACCTTCCTCAGGGACTTGGGGAAACCTTTGAGGGACCCTCTACATACGTTTCAAAGAAAGACTTTCAAAAGTATCGTGATGATCAGAAGAAGCAAGGGAGTCACCTGAAGCAGCTGGAGAAAGCATATACTGATTTGGCCATGGCACACGGTGGATTGAGCTCTTCTCATGCCCAACTGGAAAATGCACACAACAGGATGAAGAAAAGGGAGAAGAAGAGAGATAAATTCTTCACCCACATGTGGAAGGGTGTGAAGAGGCTATTGAAATTTCTAAATCCTCAAGGGCCACTACCATCGACCGAGCCGGAAGAGGATGATGATGCTCCAGTCCATTGGTCCGAGGAAGAATGAGAGGAAGATACGATGGAGTCTGACAGTGAGGAGAGAACTTGATGCAGTATTCAGGAGCACCCTCCACCATTTTATTCTATCTTGATTAGTTGCATTGGGGACATTGCGACGTTTTGAGTTGGGGAGGCTTCTTGTATAACTGTGGATGGGATATTATTTTGCTTTCATTTGAATTGGTATTTTGTTATTGTTTTCATGTGACGACATTTTATATATATAGTATGTATTATTTTGGTGACGATATCCTTGGTTTTCTTTTCACCACGGTCCTTTTTCCGAGGATGCAAGTTTTCTTTTGAACTGGTGATCTTTTGGTAAAATTTTGTTACGACTCTTCCCGATGATGGATAGCCTGGAAACTTTCTTTAGGGAATTAGTCATGTAGCTTAGATATAGTTTTCGTTAATTTAGGAAGAATAAGTAGGTTGAATTGGGGTTGTGCTCCTTGTCCAATTTGTGGCTTGCTTGGTACCAACATGATTTAAACCTCAGCATATGAATTCTTGATTTTTGAAAAAGAAAATGATTGAATTAAAGATTATTATCACTCAATTTTTTGGCTCGTTTATTCACAAAATAATTTCTTAGACTATATGTGATCTCCTTGAGATTCACTAGCATCAATTGGGTTGTGGATTTGTATTCTACTTGAGATTTCAGGTTCCATGTGTGGTGAGATTTATTGGGAAGTTCTCTTGCGTCATCTGCAATTTAGAACTTGCCCAGAATGTGATCCAAGGAAAAATCCTAAACTAACTTGGTTTGAGAAAAAAAATTGATATTAGGCCTTTCTTGGACTGCTATTTTGCCTGAATTTCCTACCCGCGCAGAGTTTCCCCAGTCAACCATTCTGAGACTTTAAACATTTTTCTTCGGCAACCATGTTACAAGCTGTCTGAGCAATGGGCAGAGTCCTGTCCCTGCCTTGGCCTCTGCCCTAGTAAGGCTGCGGCTGCTGGGGGACCTGATTGTTGGTCAGCGGAAGAACAAGCACGTGTTCTCGCCATTTGCGAGAGAATAGAAGAGTTCTATCAGTATTTGAGATAACAAGAACTGCACGACATAGTAGAAATAAAAATGAGTTTGTTCCTAACTTCATAGCCTCTGAGATATAAGTACAGACGTCTCCATACCGATCCTTCAGACTCTATTAAGCTTGTTCGTGAATTGTGAGACCTAGGCAACCTAGAGCTTTCATACTAACTTGTCACGACCCAAAATTCCCAACCCTCGGGATCGTGATGGCGCCTAACACTATACTTGATAGGCAAGCCAATGTTAGAACTTAACTAACATTCTCTTTTAAAAGTTTACTTAAACACAATAGAACAATCTAAAATAAAAAGGAAATCTAATACTTTTCAATAAATGCAATCAGGAATAATATTCAAAATAATAAAATAAAACACGAACTATTACTAACTATATAACTACCTAGGGTCTGGTGTCACAATTCACGAACTACTAAAGAATACTACAATATTTGGCTGAAAGAAATATATCTCTGTTTTGAATGAAATAAAACATTAATCTAAATAATAGAGGGAAGACTCCGGGAATCTGCAGACGCCAGTAGATCTACCTCATGTCTCCGTGCGAATAATACCAACTAGTAATTTCACCTAACTTTAGCCGGTACTTGGATCTGCACAAGAAGTGCAGAGTGCAGTATCAGCACAACCAACCCCATGTACTGATAAGTGCCGAGCCTAACCTCGACGAAGTAGTGACGAGGATACGATGGGGCATATAACCTGTGAACAATGTATAATAAAGCAAGAAGGAAATTCTAACTAAACAAACAATAATCTGTAGCAATTAATAAAATAACTCAGCCACCCTTTCCAGATCTTAGCTACAACCAGTTCTAACGTAAGTTTCCAAGTTTTAATTTAAAATAACCGTAAGTGCAGAATATGAGATGACAATAATAAAACAGGGAGTATTCCAGTCTTTATGTTTAAAAATCAGTAAATCATGAATATCCTCCCTTGTTTCTCCTTGTTGTGGCGCGCAACCCTCTCCCACCTGTCCACCCTTATTTCTCCTCCCTATATATATATCACCCTTAGCTTTCCTGTTGCGATGTGCTACCCGATCCCACCTGTCCACCTTTATCACTCCTGGTTGCGGCGTGCAACCCTCTCCCACAAGTCAATCACATCCCTTTATTTATAAAAAGAGATTTTACAATTTAGGTCAAATGCCTTTCACAATATTTATGTCTCAACAATTGTACACAGAAAACTGTATTATTCATAAATTTCATCAATTATCATTTCACCATGAAACCAACGGGAATATATAGTAAAACACTGTCAACCAGCTCACCATTTTATGTATCACAATGAAGCCAAGGGAAAAACCAACACTTCCAAAATACTTGAAACAATACTTAACAACAAGCTGACGAACACAAGTAGGCATGGGAGCATCAATGATCATAAAACAACTAAGCCAGGGATCAAATAAATTGGAAACGGGGAAGGAATCATGTTCACCAGATAAGTTGGTAGTTCGTAGATACTCGTCATCTCACCTATACACCACTCACATGCAATTCCACATAGCATTTAAGTTGGGGATTCCTATTCCCTCAAGTCAAGGTTAAACCAAACACTTACCTCAATTTCACAAGTAATTCACTGCTCAAGCACAGCTTTTCCTTTAGAATTTGCCTCTAACACGCTCGAATATAATCATAATTGGTTCAATATCATTAATTATTGCTAAAGGCATTAACTTTAATGAAAAATCAAGGTTTTTCTATCAAAAGACAAAAATCGACCCCGGGTCGGCCTGGTCTAAACTCGAGGTTCGGACCAAAACCCGTTTACCCATTTTTCCCCGAGCCCGGATATACAATTGGTTTTGGAATCCGACCACAATTCAAGGTCTAAATTCCCATATTTCGAAATTCCTAAGTTCTACCCAAAAATCTCAATTTTTTCCATGGAGACTCTAGATTCTAGGTTGAAATCTTGTTAAAAGTGTTTAAGGATTGAAAGAAATTAGTTAGAGATCACTTACTAATGATTTGGAAAAGTTTGGGTCTTTGGAAAATCGCCTATGGAGGTTTAGGGTTTGAGAGAATTGAAAAATGGGTGAAAATCCCGTCTAAAATCTCACTTAACAGGCTGCAGTTATCGCAATTGTGATCACGGGATCGCAATTGTGAACCCTTTGAAATCATGTTACCTTCGCATTTGCGAGATATATGTTGCATTTGCGACATCTGAAGGCCTTCGCATTTGCGGCCAATAACTCGCATTTGCGAGGATGGCCTTCCTAGGACTTCTTCGCATTTGCGACAAAAATGTCGCATTTCCCAAGTCTGTTGACTTCGCAATTGCGAAGCTTGATCTCGCAATTGCGAGATCAGAGACCTGGTGACAGACACCAGATGGACAGTTGAAACTTCTAAGTTCTAATCACTCCGTAGCCTACCCGAAACTCACCTGAGCCCTCGGGGCTCCAAACCAAACATGCACGTAAGTCAAAAATATCATACGGACTTGCTCGTGCGATCAAATCATCAAAATAACATCAAAAACTACGAATTTAACCTCAAACTCATGATTTTCCTCAAGAACACTTCAATTTCACAATTTCTCAACCGGACGTCCGAATCACGTCAAATCAATTTCGATTCTCACCAAATTTCACAGATAGGACTTAAATATCATAATAAACTTGTGCCGATATCCGAAACTAAAATACGGTCCTGATACCAATGATTTCACACATTAGTTCATTTATTTATTTCCATAATAATCCAGCAAAATAATTTTCTTCAAAAATTAATTTCTAAGTCTAGAAGCCTTGAAATTCAATTCCAGCATACGCCCAAGTCCCATATTTTACTGCGGCCTTCCCGGGATTGTCGGAACATAGATCCGGGTCCGTTTGCTCAAAATATTGACCGAAGTCAACTAAAACCAAATTTTAAATTTCCAAAATCATTATTTCTCTTATTTTCACATAAAAACTTTCCGGTTTCATGCCCGGACTGCGCACATAAATCGAAGTAATTTAAAAATTAATACGTTTAAGGATAATGAGATCAGGATAGTGTCTTAATCCATAGTATGACCCTTTGGGTCATCACAAGTTTTGACCAAGCGGGCCAGGGGTTATATTTGACTTTTTGAGGAAAACTTTGGGAAATCAAATTTTTATGTATTGTAATTGATTGCTTTAGCAATATTTGATGTGATCGAATTAATTGAGGCTAGATGTGAGTGGTTTGGAGTTCGATTCTAGAGGAAAAGCGTTAATTGAGCATTGAGTGGCCTGTGGAGCGAGGTAAGTGTTGTGTCTAACTTTGATTTGAGGGATTAGGAACCCTCGACCTATTTTCTATATGAAATTCATGTGATCGGCGTATATGTGTGGTGACGAGTACTTATGCGCCGCCAAGTTATCTGTTTGCATGTTTTCCTTCCCATTCTTATCATATTATCCTTTTCCCTGCCTTAACTGTTACATGATTTACTTGTATTCTCATGCCTAATTGCTATTTGTTATACATTGTTTCCCATTTGGTGAAGGTATTAGTTATTCCGTAGCTTCATTGTCTCCTATTATTTGCTTAAAATGGTTTATCGGTTCATTTATGATATATTCTGGTTTGGTCTCTCGTTGAGTAGTATTACCGGTGTGAATTTTCATAGTATACAAGCTTCCCATTTGCTTTGATTTGGAGATTAATTATCGTGAAGGGTTTTTCGATTTAAATTATGAAATTTTTGTACTTACTAAATAATTGTTATTGATATGGTGGGATGCGCGCTGCAACAGGTGAATAAGGGTGATATATTGAGGAGGAATAAGGGTGAATTGATATTGTACGGTGGGATCGGGTTGCACGCCGCAACAGGTGTTATAAGGGTGGACTGTGATGGAATAAGGGTGAACTGTGATTGTGATTTTTGTGATATGGTGGGATCGGCTGCACACCGCAACACTTTTATTTATATTATGTTGTTTATGCTATTATGAGGAAATAAGGGAGGAATGTGATATGTACGGTGGGATCGGGTTGCGCGCCGCAACAACTTATGTGATTATGTTTTTCCTGCACTGTATTAGATGTATGGTATTCTTGTTTACACTTAAGGATTGGTGGTATCTGAACACTGTTGAATTATTTCGGAGGACTGTACTTATTTCTTACCAGTTACTGCTTTATTTTATCTTGTCTTTCTCTTTCTGTTTTTATTATTTATACTGTACACAAGCTATATTGTGAGTGTCCCGACGTAGACTCGTCACTCCTTCATCGAGGTTAGGCTCGGCACTTACCAGTACATGAAATCGGTTGTACTGATACTGCACTCTGCACTTCCTATGCATATTTTGGAGTTGGTCCGAGCTGATCGAGAGGTTGGTTGTAGGATTTCACTTTCTAGGAGACTCAAGGTAGTCATGTTGGCTTCCGCAGGCCCTGGTGTCCCCTTCTATACCCCATACTTTACTGTTTCTTTATTTCACAAACAGTTATATTTTCTTTCAGACAAATACTTGTAGTAAAAATCTTAGAATGTTCGTGAATTGTGACTCCGGATTCTGGGTAGTAGTAGTATATATTCAAAGTTGTTATATATATTTCTGCGTTAATTTTGACTTGTTATAGCTTGATTATTGTTAATCACTGAAATGTAAAAGAATGGGATAATAAATCTCTAACATTGACTTGCCTAGAAAGTATAATGTTAGGCGTCATCACGGTCCCAACGGTGGGGATTTCGGATCATGACAGTAGTAAATATAGATTGACTACCTCATTATTAAATAGCAAAGGCCTGAATCAGTCTCCTCCAATTTTGGTCTAGGTTTAGCATAGTTAGTATCTTGAGTTTCTTTGCCACTTGACTTCCTCAACCTGATTATCGGAAAATTATCATGAAGCGGAATATGCATTTACATTGTAAATACATTGTAACATGCTTCTCACCGCATAAACTCTTGAAAATGAGTCGAGCAGTATGATATAAATACCTTCTTATCCTGTAGTAACATCTCCAACTAAAATGGATTATATGTCTTTTCGCGATATAATCACACGACACGGACCTTTAAATTCCATAGAATCTTTGTACTGAATATTTCATTGATGAGGTTAGTTTCGTATACATATTTTGAAGGAAGTAATAGCTTCACCTAGTTTTTTTCTACATGATGTATACTTTAAAGGTTGAAGTTGTAATGCATTATAGGGTTATATTCCAAAAATAATGTAGTATTCTTGGTAGTAATTATAAAGTAGAAGACAATTTATTAGGGTTTAGAGTCTATCGTTAAGGGTGTCTTCAATCATTAATGACTTTTCCTTTGGCAGAGAACTTTTGAATAAATTCAAAGCTATGACTCTTAGTCACAATATTTTTTCCAAATATGCCTCGTGATTATGATACCTAATTATAGGTATCAACCAATGAAACATTAACGAGTTGGAAGAAGAGAAGATAAGAGGAAGGAAGAACAAGAAAAGAAGAGAACAGTAGATGGGAAATTCTGAGTTTTCTTAGTATTCAGTAATATATTTTCCAATTACATTTCTCCTATTTATATAGATCATACAAGGAATTCAAATAAAATGCAAAAGAAGAGCAAACTAGCTAAAATCGATTCTAACTAACTTTCCCGCCATTCTCTCATTTGAATTTTCGGCATCACATTTGCATGCTAAACCAACTGCTCGTCCACTTGGCATCCTAGTTGGCCTCTGAGTTGCCAGTGACTGGATTATGTGTATCAATACCCCCTCGAAGAACAACACCCTTGTCCTCAAGGGTGAACTCTGGAAATCTGGTGCGCAAGTCTGAAGCCAACTCCCAAGTAGCTTGCGTTGCATCCAAGTCAGTCCATTTAATCAAACATTGAGCCACAGCCTTATTCCCATTTTTGATGAGTCGCCTTGCCAACACTGCCTCAGGAGAAGGGCACAAAGGACTAGCTAAGTTCAAGATAGAAGGATGAATAATAGTGGAGGGTAAGGAGTAACAAAATTTGAGCTGAGAAATGTGAAATGTAGGGTGAAGTTGAACTTCAGCAGGAAGGATAAGTTTATAAGCAACAGCACCCACCCTTTCAACTACAGGATATGGACCAAAATATTTTGAGGTCAATTTGTGATAAAGGGAAAAAGAGAGAGTGGATTGTCTATAGGGTTGGAGTTTAACAAATACCCAGTCCCCCACCTGAAAGACACGATCGGATTTGCGACTGTTGGCCTGGGCTTGCATTCTTTGCCGAGCTCTACCCAAATGAAACTTAGCTAATTGAAGTTTAAAGTCCCTAACCAACAGTATCTTCAACAGTCTCCATGGAGGAATCACCAGGAAGGTAAGGGAGGTGTATAGGAGGGGGATACCCATAAAGAAGTTCAAAAGGAGTGGTTTTATGGCAGACTGAGGGCTGGAATTGTACCACCATTCAGCTAGGGGTAAGAATGAACACCAATCAACAGGGGAGTCATTACAAAAACATCTCAGATAGGTTTCCAAACACCTATTGAGCACCTCACTTTGACCATCCGTCTGTGGATGATAAGTTGTAGATGTTTGAATTGTAACACCTTGAACTGATAAGAATTCCTTCCAAAAGAAGCTTATGAATATAGGATCCCTGTCACTTGTGATAGAAGCTGGAAAACCATGAAGCTTAAAGATGGAATCCATGAACACAATAGCAAGAGAGTGAGCAGTGTAGGGGTGAGCAAGACCAATAAAGTGTCCATATTTATTAAGCCTATCAATGATAAGCCAAATGACAGTTTTGCCTTTAGATTTAGGTAAACCGTCTATGAAATCCATATTGATGTTTGTCCAAGGTGTAGCAGGTATAGGCAAGGGTTGTAAAAGTCCTGGATAGGCAGAGGTATCATATGTGTTCCTTTGGAAAATATCACAACTATGAATGAAATCCAGTATGTCCTTTCTTATCCCCTTCCAATAGAAGTAAGCCATCACCTTCCTTGTAGTAGCATCAATCCCAGAATGGCCTCTAGTAGGAGTAGAATGCCACAAGGTTAAGATTTTCTTCCGCAATGTATCATCCTTCCCCACTACAAGTTTTCCCTTTCTTCTTAGTTGTTCATTGAGCCAAGTAAAGTGATTTTGTGGAGTCTACACTAGAGATGCAATGAGAGTTTAAAGTTCAGAATCATTCTTCCAGCTATATGAAATAGCTTGCCATAAACCAGCCTGCACAGAAGAGACCATCAGGGTCATCAACTCAGCACCATCAACCTTGGAGAGTGAATCTGCAGCAGTATTTTCCTTCCCTTTTTGTATTGAATTTCAAAATCAAAAGGAAGAAACTTAGCTAACCATCTAAGTTGTGAATCAGTGTGTAGTTTTCTCTCTAATAAGTACTCCAAATCCCTTTGGTTAGTCTTCACAATAAAGTGTTGGCTAAGTAAATAGTGAGACCATTTAGTGACAACAAAGACAAGGGCAAGTAATTCCCTATCATAAACAGACAAAGCAGCATGTCGAGCAGCCAGTCCTTTGCTAATAAAGGCTATAGGATGGCCAAGCTGCATCAAAATAGCACCAACGCCAATGTCACTAGCATCAGTTTCTACCACAAAAGGAATAGAGTAATCAGGCAATGCTAAGAAAGATGCAGTAGTAAGGGCTAACTTCAGTGCATCAAAAGCTTGGGCAGCACCTATAGACCACTTGAAACTATCCTTCTTCAGAAGCTCAGTCAATGGTCGACTAATAAGACCATATCCCTTGATGAATATCATGTAATATCCTGCAAGCCCAAGGAAACCCCTTAGTTGTTTGATGGTTGTGGGAGTAGGCCATTGTTGGACAATATTAATCTTCTTAGGATATGTAGAAACTCCTTCACTAGAAATGAAATGTCCCAGATACTCCAATTGGGAGACTCCAGATACACACTTAGAATGTTTGGCTAGAAGACTATTAGTGACCATGACATCAAAAACCTATTGTAGATGAGAAACATGTTCTAACAAGCTCTTGTTATATATTAGGATGTCATCAAATAAGACTAGGACAAATTTCCTCAAAAATGACTGGAATAGATGATTCATGAGACACTGGAAGGTAGATGGAGCATTGGTCAAGCCAAAGGGCATATCCAAATACTCATAATGACAAAAGTGAGTTTTAAAAGGCTATCTTAGGAATGTCAGTTGGAACCATTCTGATCTGATGATAACTTGATCGAACATTAACTTTAGAAAATATGACTGCCCCTACTAAATCATCCAATAGATCATATATAATAGGGATAGGAAATTTATCCTTCACAACACACTGATTCAGTTCTCTATAATCCACACATATTCTCCATGTTCCATCTTTTATCCTTACTAATACCACTGGAGATGAAAAAGAATTATTGCTATATTGGATCACACCCTGCAGCAACATATCCTTAATAAGCTGCTTAATAATGTCCTTCTTCAGAGAAGAGTACCTGTAAGGCCTAATATTGATAGGCTTGGTTCCAGGTTGTAAGGGAATATTGTGATCAAAGGTACCCCCTTTTGGAGGTAGGGTTGTTGGCTAAGAAAACACATGTGGATATCTATTGAGAGGGTCCTCAATAATATCAGGAACATGAAGTCCCTTGGATAAATGGAATGCGCTCAACTGATCTCCTGTGGATAACTCAGGCTCATTAACTAGAACCTATAACATAAAAAGCTGTACTTGATCTACCTTTATTTTGTTAATATCCTTGGTGCGAGACAATTTGCATTCTTCAGAAGCAACCTTCGTGGAACTTGCCTTGGTAAGTAAAGGACATGGTTAAGGCAGTGTAATCCATAGTGATTGGTCCTAGTGTTTTTATCCATAGTGCCCCCAAAAACTAGATCATATCTTCCAACTAGGAAGACAATAAGATCTGAAGTATAAGAGGTACCCTACAGCATCCATTGGAAGTCCCTTACTACTCCAGATGTAGCCTCCATAGAATTGTTACCAAGTCTAACATATCCCACCTTAGTAGGGAGATGACACAACCAAGACGTTTAGCAGACTTACAATCTATAAAATTATGGGTGCTGCCTCCATCTAACAAAATTTGTATTGGCCTTTTGTTACTGTACCCGGTCACGTTTATAGTTTGAGCACCTTGTATTCCACTCAATGCACACGATGAAATCATGGGAGGATCATTTTCACCTAAAAACCAATCCTCATTAGTAGCTTCACCTTCTTTATTTTGGTTTGATTCCTCTAAACTCTCATCATCTCCATATTTCAAATCCAGTACAAATAATTGTTTTGGTAATGTACACTTGTGGCCAGGTGAGTACTTCTCATCACAGAAATGGCATAAACCTTGAGTTCTCTTAGCTTGCATTTTAGGAGGAGAAATTATCCTCTTGTTCTTAGGAACAACTGGAGCTCCAGGAGCATGTAAGGTTAGCTTGGTGTTTGTAGGAGTATTAGTAAGATGCGGTCTGATTGGTGAGGAATCATAAATAGGTCTCCTCACACCAAGGGAATTTTTCCGCTAGAATTGGATCTATGGGCTCGAGCATTAGCAGCTAAGGTAGCCTCTGCTAACCTAGTTAGCCTATATGTTTTAAAGAGAGTCTGAGGCTCATGCATCTTCACGGGATTCACTAGCTCCTCTTTGAGCCCTCCTAGGAAGCAGGAGATGGCTTGACTTATAGATAAGTCACACTGAGCTAAGAGTCGAGCAAAAGCAACCTGAAATTCTCTCACAGTACCAGTTTGTCTCAATTGTTTGAGCTCTAACATAGGATCAGAATATTCTTCACTAAACGTTTCAACCAAAGCAGCTAAGTGTTCATCCCAGTAAGGCATTTCAATTGATTCATGACATTTCATATAAGATTGGTGTCATTCCAAGGCTTCATCGTCTAAGTTCATTACTACTAAGCTCACTCTTTGATTAAGAGAAGTTTTATCAACACAATAATACTGCTCAATCCTATATAGCCATCTTTTCAAATTTTCTCCATTAAAACGAGGAAAAAGCAGATTATGAATTCGATTAGAATTAGCACAGTAAGGATTTGGACCTAAGATACCCTGCCCTGACTGGAACACCTTGTCCCTTCCGTTCGAAGTAGAAGCACTGTCCTTCGACTGTTGATTTAATTTCCAACCATCGAAAGAGTTTTTGAGAGAACTTATCATCTGGAGCAACTCAGCATGTCGCCTATCCATGTCATCTCGCAACTCCTGCTGCTTTTGAGCTATTTCCTCTCTGAGATCTAGTTGTTTGTTGCTAAATCTTCATATTGTTCTTGCAAATCAGTTGGCTGAGCTCCTGTCACTACATCCACAGCTCTTCGCAGTCCCATTATCAACGAGCTCTGGTACCAATTGATACCTAATTATAGGTATCAACCAATTAAACAGTAACGAGTTGAAAGAAGAGAAGATAAGAGGAAGGAAGAAGAAGAAGAAGAAGAAGAAGAAGAAGAAGAGAAGAGAATAGGAGATGGGAAATTCTGAGTTTTCTTAGTATTCAATAATATCTTTTCCAATTACATTTCTCCTATTCATATAGCTAATACAAGGAATTCAAATAAAATGCAAAAGAAGAGAAAACCAGCTAAAATCGATCATAACTAACTTTCCCGCCATTTTCTCATAATTTTCGGCATCACATTTGCATGTTAAACCAACTGCTCGTCCACTTGGCATCCTAGATGGCCTCTGAGTTGGCAGCGACTGGATTATGTGTATTAAATTATTGCATGATTATTCACTTTCCAACAATATTTCTTGATCAGCCTTATCATGCATCATTGATTTCCTCACTTTGAAGGAAATTATGCATATTCTTTGTCATATAATTTTATTTCTTATATGGTAATATTTGAGCTGCAAGTATTTTAAGTAACACGTTGTAATATACATTTCTAATCTGAATATTTAATTTAAAAGGTTAAAAAACACGATTGTGTCTACAGTACTAATATTATAAATCAAAATATTGCTTATATTCACAAAACTCCAAAACTCATGATTATTCTAACACTACATTTAAGTTATCCCTTTTCCCCCTTTTTAACTCGTTTCATCCCTAGATTTATCTTTTATATCTTACCATGATTAATTATCTAGGAAATCGTATTGGACACTCTTAAAAGAATGTCAATTAATAATTTTTTTTAAAATTAGTAGAAATATAATCCAACAAATAGATTCTCTAATAGAGCTGAGTGGCTTGTTCTCAATATGCCACTTGGCTTAATGTTAAGCCAAATTACCCTTCTTTAATATAATATAAATATAGATATAAATACAGATTCGAATTATTTAATTTTTGTTCAAATTTTCTTAGCTTTCAATTTAATATATTTATTACATTTATTTAACAGTGTAAAACTTGATTTGAACTACTTATGAAAAGTCGTGGCTTCGGGTTAAAGATTACTTGCATTAACTATTTTTCCTCCTCCTTTCCATTAACTAATTATTGAAGGGAAGAAAGGTATGTTTGGGAATGTAAATCAAAATTTGAATTAATTTGTTTCCTTTTCATTTCATTAATTAATCACCTCTTCGTTCTTAATTTGCCAACTGGCTTTTTAATAGCTAGCCACTTGACTTAACCATAATATATTTTATTTCTTTAATATAAATAGATGGATAGATACTAAGTTTTAAGAAATGGTCAAGTGTGTAGTTTTCTCTTTATTTTAGGTTGCTAGTTTTTGTTGTGTTGGAAGTTTGCCCAATCACTCTATCAATATGGTTAAAGAGTAATTTCTATAACATGAAGGAGATAATGTAACTACAGCCTCTCTTTATAAGGAAAGATTTCATTTTACTTATTTTAACGAGAAGTTTTTATAACTATATAAATGTCATGCTCTCACAAAATTTTTACCCCTTAAATTTTTAATTTTACAAGTTTCAAAAGTCTCATCATTTTCTTTTAAACTCTGTATCGAGCCAAATTAATTTATCTAAATTAAAAAGGAGAAAAGCATTTATCATTAAAGATGTATTGAAATAGTCAAGACCTCACTCGCTTACCAGACATCTCTAATTTGACGTTTGAAAATAAGTAACTTCTTGAAAGGAAATATTTTACTTTGTGCCTAACCGGAGGGAGTACAAGAACATAAAACAATAGTAGTATTTGACAAAAATCTAAATTCGTTTCACCTCTGCTCGAATCATGTATAGGCGAGGGTGTTCAAATTTTACCAACGGTTTCTACAAGGGTATTCAAAGTTTATTTTTTTATCGATAACAAATAATAGTTTAACCTATACACAATATAATTTTTCGATAAAAAAAATATCCAGTTGATCATTTTTGGCTACACATAACGTCGCCCAGGTAGAGCATCAACATTATGTACGGGTTTGAACAAACCCAATAATTTTTATTTAGACTTTATATTAGAAAAATTATTTAATCTGTATATATATATTTAATTGCAAATCTACTGTACTAACAACTTGTTTGGATGGTTGTTACATATCGTTTCATAATGTATCATATTGCATTGTACAATATCATTTGATGAATACACTATTTGGATAGATTGTATCTTTTGCCGTCGTTTTATGATATCATGCACCAGTAATATGAAGAATAAACTTGCAATATATATATATATATATATATATATATATNTTATTATAAAAAGGTAGAATAAATGATAAAATTAAATTATTTAATAATAACGAAGGGTGAGATGAAAGAAAAAGACAAGGTAACGACGCGATCACGCCAAATTAATCGTTATAAGTGGCGCATTTTATAGGTACGTAACGACGAATTTAACAATATGATACAATAAAATATAAGTAACAATCAAAATAAACATCGTATTTTAAGTAACAATGTAATATAATACAACAAGCAACAACCATCCAAAAAAGCTGTGAAACAATTGATAACAATTTCAGAATTTATAGACTGCAAATTCTGACTTTTCAATCCGGCCCTACAAAGTCATTTTAGTACTTCCTCCATTTTAATTTACGTGAACTTGTTTGATTGGACACGGAGTTTAAAAAAAATAAAAAAATTTAGAATTTATAATCCTAAACAAGTCAAAAAAGAGCACAAAATATTTATATCATTGTAAAAGTTTTTCATTAAGAATATAACTATAAGTAATTTTATTTACCAAATTTAAAAAACGGACAAAAAAAAAAAAAGATTCATTGGAAGAAAGGGAGTAGTATTCTTGAATTCAATAATAGCATGGTGAGTGGGGGTCCATAAATGATGGGAGAATTAGGGCCTAGGGGGGGTCTTCGCCGAGGCCGTGCGATTGTCCTCTTTTGAGTTATGGCAGAGGGGTGCCTGATCCGCTTCTCCCGTTACCTGCTTTCTTTAATTTACTCCCATCACGACAAACTCACCCATTTTAAATCTATTACAAAACTCATCATTTCTCTGCACCCAAATTTGGACCTACCATCAATATTATTACATTCACAATATATAAAAAATGAACTTAAATTGCTGGTTCAAATGAATCGGTAACTTAAGTGCTAGATTCATCCATGCTTAAGAAAATTAGGTTAGGTCATTAGATTTGTAATATCAGTTCGGATTTTCATTTTAAACGTTGAGTTGTCTCTAGGATTAGCACAAATAATAATACGAAGAGATGAACAAATAAGCAGTTTACTTCTGAATATTTACCGTGTAAATTTAATTACACTTCAAGTTAAAAGTTACCACAAGAACAAATTTGACAGTGTAAGTAAAAAGTTACACTTCTGAATATTGGCAGTGAAAGTTTGCTTATATCATGAATAAATAAGCAGTTACATTTTGATTCTAACGTTCTTTGTTTATAGTTAGCAACCTAAATAATAAAATAAGTACCTTATTATAATAGGTAAAGTACATTAAAAATGTAAATAAGTCTGTACTACCACCTACATAATTTAAATCCTTAAAAAGAAATAAAATTCTTATATTCTTCTCTTTTCTAGGCAGCCTGCTACACGTTACAAGATCATATTGACCGTAGTTATAGACTTGGGACCTTTTCTTTTCTCTTACCAGTACCTTCTTTTTAGAAGAATTAATCTAGATAGTTACTTATATATAAGGTTCAGCATTTGTCATAAGTGGTAAAAATAATTGTTACAGTTTTGAAAAGAAGAAGAAAATAAGTGGATGTGACATGCATGATAGTTTAGCTTAGGAGTTATTGCAAATGTTTATATACTGTCTTTTTTTCATTGAGGGTGTGAAGCAGTTGTATATAGGCGGAGTCAGAATTTAAACTTTATGAGTTTGGGATTGTAATCCTTTTAAGTTACTGGGTTTTAAATTTAAAAAATTATACATATTCAATGGATTTCTTAAGATAAATACATAGTTTGAACAAAAGCTATTGGGTTCGCCGAACCCGTATCTCATACCCTACCTCCTCCCCTGCAACTGTAGATACTACTTATGTACCACTTTATGTGACTTTTTACCCGTAAAATGTTACAGCTGAATTTATATGTGGTGTATAGACAATTGAATTAATTTAATCCTAAAATAATAGATGAATTAGACAAAAATGTAATACTTAGCCTTGAGAAGGAGATAAATAGCAGAAATTATAATTCCTGGAGCAGGGCTTCTAGGGACAAATAGCAACAATATCAATAAACAAGAAGATAAAATTATATTGATCTTTAAATAGACTGTAGAGTATGTTTGTCAGAAAATTCGTGTCCTTTACAATGATTATAGAGCTTACTATTTATAGCTGCACCTAGGGACCAAGGTCCTAGGATCAAGCCCCTATTTACTGTCAATTATGAGGGCCGTTGAAGAATGTGTAACGGTAGGCAGTGAATACCATATTCCTTGTAACGGGCCGTATACTTAATGTTGTAGAATATTCTTGATCAAATGCTACCGGGTGGTAGGCATTTATTTCATCTTTATGAGTATCATTCTCTCTGGTAACAGACGGAATCGTTGCTTTCGGATTCAACTATCTTTTGTCTACGGCTCCACGTGTTACTTCCTCATGTGGTCATTTAATATAAACATATTTTACTCTATACAGATAGCCCCCTGCTTTCCAGTGGCATAACTTTGTGCCACAAGAAAGTTGGTATAAACACTTTTTTGGTGAAAATTCATTGGCCCCCACTAAAAAGTTTATGACGGTTGATTAGACGCACGTTTCTCCGCATTTAATGCCCAGAAAATGGGTCATCTCACGATTTAGCATCTCTTTTGCCGATTATCGAGGTAATTATTTCCACGATTTTAGCCACTTATACCTTTACTTATACACATCAACCTCCTTTATTTACACTTCATAATACTCTAAATTTTTACACGTTTTCTTTGAGTGGAGAGCTTGACTCCGTCATCATGGAGTTCTTCATCCTCTACCAGGTGTGCTTGGCACAAGTAAGTCCTTCCGTGTGGAGTACAATCGCTTGTCTTCGGCACCTGTGCCAGGAGAGGGGAGAAGAGTTATCGCTAGCTCGAGTGATGAACCTCTATACCCTAAGATCTTCCGCGGGGAATTATAAATTTCAGCAAGCGTGGACACCATGCTCTGTATCCAACATGGATGATGACAACGACTGTAGATAGATGGAACGGTTCGTTTCAGTTGCCACCGGCGACATCATCCCAGCCACAGCTCCATCCTTTCAAAAATTATGGAACCGCACTCGTAAGTCTACCATTTGTTTTTTCTTCTGTTAAATATCATTCCACGTTGCTATTGACCGTTCTTCTTTTACTTATTTCAGCGACTCGGTGGGTTCCACCTAGAGTTGAAGGCTTGGACCAATGGGTACAGAAAATATTGGACGTTACTACACTCGAAACTCGCACGTGAAAACTGTCCCTTAAATACGGGAGGAAGGCCAAAAATCATGGTAAGTCGAACTCATCTTGTTTTACCTTTTCATATAAGGAAGTTGTTTGACCCTTCTCTTCTACTGAATTCAGGTGTACCCCAGGGCTCAGTTGTCGTCCCCGAGGAGGACGTTTTAGCTAATCCAGGTGATGCAATGAGGCTGTTATACGAGGCTTTTACACAGATAGGTGTCTTCGGGCCTGCTTCTGGTGCGAGTGCTTCTTCTTGGATTCCCTGGACGGAGAACAAACAACCTAAGAGAAGATGTTCCTCCACGTCCGAGGGAAAGAATAAAAGGGCGAAGAACGTCGCTTCTGAGTCATCTCCGAAAGTTGTGGTGACGAGCCCCCCGCCTGGGTCGTCCATGGACACTGTGATGATTGGCAATGATGGGGAAGCCAGCGTGGAGGGGGCTTCTCTACATAGAAGACGGAGACTTTCCTCAGCTCAACAAACTGCTCAATCAGTTGAGTTAATTTTACCAACCGAGGATGATGCCTCGGCACTCTGGGGCGAGTTATAAATGGTGAAAAATGCCAACTATTGCTTCCGGATCCCACTCTCTGCGCCCGGTACCGTGAAGATGAGTATCGAGTCCCTGTGGTCTTCGATTGACGAGCAAACAACAACTAGCACTGCGCTTCCTGCAGCCACTTCTCATCCTTTAATGCCCTCAGCTTCATCTCCTTCTTCACCAACTCTTCCTTTACCATCAGCAACTGCTACATCGTCTTCACCGGCCGGAACTGTCTGAGAAGAGGATGTTCTTCTCCCCCAGTCCCTAGTTCTTGGGAGCTTGGGGCAAAATTATGCAGCCCCTTTAGAAGATCAGCAAAGGAGGAGGACCGGTACTATCTCGGTCTCTACCAGATGCAATCTGTTGTCCCAGTTGGTGGAACTTGCTAACTATCTGAAGCTAAAGGCTTCAAAAAAAGATAGGAAAAAGATACAAGCTCTCTCGGCAGAGTGTTTGTTGAAAAATGCTATGCACAACGGTGTAGAGGTATATTCTTAATTTCTTCGTTATCTCTTCTATCTTTGATATAGTAGTATTTTGAGTTTGCACTTTTTATTTCCAAGGCCAATTGTCTTTATTCCGAGGGCCTCCAAAGGTTGATTCGAGATAAGGAGGAACTTACCTTCGAGCGGGATCAACTTTTGGCCGAGCGAGATCAAACTCCTGCTCGCCTCTCAGAATTGGAAGTAAAGTTGCTGAAGTAGTTGTGTTGGAGGATCGGTTGCAGCAAAAAAAGCAATAAGTAGAGACCCATAACCATAATATTGCACCCCATATTTTCCTACGTGAGAATACGTTGTAAGTCAACTGATTTAAGCTCAGAAATGAGATCGTCTTTGAAAGTACATAAAGTAAGTTAATCATGTTACCTTGGAGGTTACAAATATTTAAGATCATGAATAACAAGTACCAAGAGGGTTGGAAATCTTAGAAGCTAAACCAATTGAAGAAAATAAGTTTCGTCGAAAGTCGACAAATTTGGAATGTTATAGCATGTACTTTAGGGTGAGACTATGGTTCATTAAATGATAAGGAGGTTATTCTATGAGTTATTTTTTTCGTATGATAGCCGTGTGATACGTTTTGAAGTCAAGCAAGTTGTGGAACAAAAGTTGGCAAAGGTCTTCACAAGTTACATTCATAATGTGCTGAAAATTAGGTCAAATGTAACTGAGATTTTCTCCCAATGTACCTGGAATTATTGGATGATATACCTACCAAATTGAATATCTATGAGTCTGATTTCCAACTCATTAAACTGTTCATCTATGCGATGTCGGAGTAGAGAGATATTCGCGTTTTAGCGAGACTGCGCCAAGCAGCTCTCTATGGGACCCACATAAGCGGTTTAGATATGTTGATATGTATAAGACGCCTCAACCCCATTTTAACTCGTTCATTTTCAGTATCTTCATACCCTAGACACCTAAAAACACTTTCTCAAGGTTCTCTGATGATCCAAGACCCAAACATAGGGCAAACAACACAAATCAAGTGTCAGGAATCCCGTCGCGCTAGTAAGTTTCTTGTTCTTCTTGTTGTTGATGACTTTTGGGTGGTTTCAGATCGTGTGGGAGGTTTTTTTACGTGGTTTATGTTTTTTAAAATACCCTCCCAAACCCTAGGTTATTTCAAGTCTTGCAAATGTATTACACCATATTTCAACATCAAAAGTTAGTTCTAGTGAAGAACAACACCTCTTTGAGGTTGTGTTGTCATTGAGGATAGTTGTGGGCTATTTTTTGCTGAAATTTTCAAGTTGTTGCTACTGGATAAGGTGAGTATAACATCCTACTAATTGTACTTAAGCTTGCTTGTATGTTTTTTAAGTTGTTATGATGATAAACTACAAGATAATACTTGGATTAGCTTAAGTCACTTCAATGGTGTTGTATTGCCATTGAGGGATGTTGTAAGCTAAATATAACTTGGATTTAAATTTGAAGCTACTTTAGGAGGCATGTGTATTGTGTTCTTGCAGGTGCTTAAGTTTATCTTGATGTTGATTAAGTTAAATGGTTGGACTAGACATGAACTAGTGAATAAAGTTGCTAATTGAAGAAAGTTGGAGTTGTGAATTGTTTCCTTTGTTATAAATATGTGGTATAAGGATGGAATCATTGATGAATTACTTCATTATCATATTAATGATTTTGTTAAGTTAATGTAAGAATTCTATAAAGAGTGATATGGGTTATACGGATTACGATCGAGCTTGCCGCTCAAAATGATTGTTTAACCAATCAGAGAGCTTATTGTGATTAATATTGTTGTTGTTTGGGATGTTTGGTGACTTTTGGTAACATATGGGATGTAGTTAAAACAGGGGAGCTGTTGTCCGTTTTCTTGTAGAATACTGGTTTTGAAAATATGAGAGTTACAATGCTTATATGATGACGACGAGGTCGGGTTACTCATTGTAGACGTAAGAAGATCATATTGAGCTTGGTTGATGATTGGAGACAAGATCACAAAGGTATGTTAAGGATCTTCCTTTATTCTTTTGGCATGATCTAGAGTGAAGCGAACATAAACGATACGCTATTTCATAATGAATCTACTCCTAGCAACTAAGGTTGTCCATGTTTTTATTTCCTTACAAAGTTATTCTAAGAAAGTATGTATGATCCTTGAGTCCTAGTGAAGTTCATACTGATGGTATGATGTCCATAATGTTAATCGAAGTTGAAACTACCTTACGTCACTCCAAAAGGTTTAGAGTGTGATTTCATGAGTACATCATGCATTATATATAGTATCTATTTTACTCTATCGAGCCACGCTATAGTCGGCCGGGTACGACACCTATTGTGAAACCACTGATCAGTTGGGTTTACCGAGCTCCACGTGACCGGGTACGATTCTACCGAGCCTTATGATGGCTGGGTACGTTTTACTGAGTCCTCTTTGAGGCCGGGTATGATATGATGATGATGATGCCCACAAAGGCGTATGTTTTAAAAGTTTATGTATATATGTGTATCATGAATTTCATGTCAGTATCCTAAGAGACGCTCATATGCTACAGGTTGTATATCCTCTATCTCACTTTACATTACTGTTCTTATTTATGCTTTCTTGCCTTACATACTCGGTACTTTATTCGTACTGACATCCCTTTTTACTGGGGACACTGTGTTTCATGACCTAGGTCCCGATAGATAGGTTGACAGTCCTCCTAGTAGGCTATCAGCTCAGCGGAAGGTGTTGCTGCACTCCACTTGCTCCAGAGTTGCCTATTTAGTTAGTATGAATGGGAAATGTATTGACTGGTATGGCGGGACCCTGTCCTGACCTATATGACATTTATGTACTATTAAAGGCTTGTAGACAGATGTAATGTAAGGATACTTGTATGGCCTTGTCGGCCTACGTTTTGAGTGTACAAATGATCATGTCAACCTTATAGGCCCGTATGTCGCATGTATAAGTTTATATACAAATGATCTTGAAGTACTTATTTAACTTCAAATTGAAAAATCAATTCATCGTTTAGAAAATAAACAAGATAGAAATAAAAAGACTTTACTTTATTTCTTCCATTTTCAAAATTATATAAGCATTCGTTGTGCAAAAACGAAATTGCCATTTCTTGTGGCTAACTTGTACAACTTGTTTCTGCGGGGCTGGTCGCGGAGTCCCCATTCCGATGATACAACTATGCTTCCGAGTTTTGTATTATTGATCTAAGCGGCAGTCGTCTTGTCGTGTCCTATACGAATCCATTAAGCGCAGCGACCTAGATTATGAGGAGTATGACGAGAGCATGTTTCCCGACAATCTCCCGTAGGAGATCGAGCAGTTAGAGAGTCAAAAAAAGTCCAACCTCAAAGAAACAGAAGTGATTAATCTTAGGAGTGATGAAGTAGTAAAAGAAACCAGAATAAGCATTCACCTAGAAGTCGAACAGAGGGAAAAACTAATTGAGCTCCTCCGACAGTATGTCGATGTGTTTGCATGGTCCTATGATGATATTGCGGGGTTAAGTACTGACATTGTCTCGCATCAACTACCCACCGATCCTACCAGGACTCGGGGTTAAGTACTAACATTCTTTGACAAATTTGTTTATGGCCTCGGCAATAGGATATTTTTTATGTCTTACCGGAGGGATGCTATGATACAACTTAGCTTATGTACATCCACTTCCGGTGGGATACTTGCCATATCTGCATTCGAAAAGCAAAACAATTGACATCAAATTAAGAAATTCAATAAATCTAGACCTTAGTTTGGGGTACAGTCCTATCCCCGGATGGAATTTCCTCTCCAAGAACTTTTCAAATAATGTGACTTGCTCAAGCTCTTCCGCTGTAGATTTTGTTGCGTCCGTCTCTTCTGGTACCTGGAAATACATTGGAACCTGATAAGATTTCGGCGCCTCTTCCCCTGTTTGACTTCGCTTGACTTGGGATCAGGCATCAATTCCTGTAATTGCTATGTCGCATGCTCCTTCCCCTTGCTACTAGAGATCGAAATTGCATTCATCTCCCTTGTCGTTGGTTGGCCGCCTCTTATTTGTTTAATTCTCTCTGGAGTTGGGAATTGCAGCAACTTGTGATATGTCGATGGTACAACCTTCCTCTCGTGCAACCATGGTCTTTTCAGGATAATGTTGTAGCCCATATCACCATCCACCACCTCGAAAAGGGTCGTCTTCATCACCCCTTCGGCATTCGTGGGCAACAGGTGATATCGCCCAAAATCACACCATTTTGGGGTTGTGAAGCAGTCGATTGCAATTATAATTACCCAATTAGGAGTCGGGATCGATCCCACAGGGAGCGTAGATGGGATTAGGTATATACTCGGAAAGTGTCTAAGATGCACTTCCACATACTTTGTTTTTTAGTCTACTTCTAAATTATGCTACTGTTTGCAAATGTAAAGCCGGAGAATGATATTTTGGTGTTGTTTTTTCTAGTTTGTAAAAGATCTAAGACTGTGACTTCTTCCTAGGTGTTTGCCTAACGGGTTGTGGGCTTTAGAGCAGGTTTCATTGGTCGGGGTGTAATATAGCAATTAACACGCAATTACCCACTCAATACCTCTCGGTAATATAGTGGTTTTTCCCAATTTTTCTTTCTCAAGTCCAAACGGGTAATTCAAAAACAGTTGATAGATGCTCAAGTCTGGTTTTACTATCTTTAGACTCAACCCTTTAATAGGGATTATCAATTTCTTGAGTTCATCCCAATTTCTTGTTAGCCAAGTTTTTCTAGACTCAGTCTCTCTTTCTCAAGTAGAGACTGAGTCAAATAGGCTTGAATTAATGTTTGCAATCATTAATTCTACAACTAGAGCAAGAACTAGGTTAAATATTACACACCCAACCATAAACAACCCATAAATCAAACACCCATTAAGTACCCACACTAGGGTTGGGTCACAACCCTAGCTAGATATTTAGCTACTCATAGATGGTGATGAAGCAATTAAAGGAGAAAAGATGATTAAACTCATATTAAATGATAAAGAGATGAAAATCTAATGTAAAATTGATAAACTATGACAAAGTTTCCTAAAAAAGTAAAGAAAAACGGATTCCAACTTTCAGATATTCAAAAACTTAACCTAATTTTGTCAAAAAAGACTATTCATACACAAGTAAAATATTCGGACAAAATTACCCTTTCAGAGGTTCTGCGGTCGCACAATTCTATGTGTGGTCTGCACTGTCACACCTCCCTTTTCACCGGTAAGGGTAATAAGAGAGTTTTTCAACTTTAAGTGACATAATCAAAAATGGGATTATTTATTTATTTAGAGTCGCCACTTGGGATAAT